>JAOSBN010172302.1:0-20368 GCA_027563595.1 Erythroxylum suave | reverse complement strand
GTGTTACGTCTTTCGGTTGGGATCCGGTTCCCGGATCGGGTCCCAACATTTATGGTATCAGAGCTTGAGAGAATTATATTATGGTTTAGTATGGGTTAGGTTCTGGAAACGGGATCCAACACTTACCCTCTCAACGTTGAGTTTTGTTATCATCTTTCAATAACTATCTTAAGATGTTACCTTCTCCTTCTTGTTACTTGAAATTTGATAAGTGTGCATTATTATATGTTTTTCTAGGTATTTTGCATGTGTTTGCTTGCATAATTGTTGATCATTATTGTAATTTCGCATTAATTTTGTATGTTTTCCTTAATTTTGATTTCCATTGTTGTTCTTGTGTGTTTGAAGATAGTGAAGCATAAGAATTGACTATTTTTATGTAGGAATGAAGATGGAACAACTTGGAAGTTGAACTAAAGATCAAAGAGAAGAAGAAAAGAGGAGTGCATTTGTGACCAATTCCCACGATCATGGGAATCATGCAAATTTCCACGAGCATGGGAATTATAATCCGAGACTTAATGCAAGATTTCATTAAACCTAGGGTTTTTGTACTATAAAAGGATAATTAAGCCTCCATCTTTAAGGGAGACAAAACTCGTCTATAGAATCTCCATCCTTGAGTGAAGAACACATGTTTGTAGCCTTGAGGAAAGGTTAAAGACAAAGATCGTCATCAAGATTAGGCAAAATAACACATCAATACCAAAATTTCAAATTTTAGCAAAGAAGAGAGGAGTCTTTATATTCAATCTTCTGTCACTTTGATTTCTTCTTTTCTTTGTAAAAATGGTTTATGTGAATGTTGATGATGTTATGTAGACCATGTTAGGCTTATTTCACTATAGGGATTGGTTTTGAACTATTTTGTTAGAACTCTTATTTAATTGAATTGAATGAAGTTGTATTTGATGATTGTTGTTTCTAATTGTTATATTGCAACAAATTGAAAGAGTGAGTAAGATGAAATATGTGTAGAATTGTATGACGAGAGTTGGCGACCTATAGACGTACAATTGTCATGTTAATTGAATAGTTAGAAGAGAGATCTTGGCTAGTCAATTTATCACCCATATGATAGTTTAATAACTAGTTGAATCGATAGAGTCATTGGGTAGGTTGAGGGATTGTCCAATCAATTCCCGTTAATTCAATTAGGGATAAATAGTTACACCTTGAGAGAGGGTAATTAGTACATTCAGAAATCTAAGGTGAGACAATTCAATCAACAAAATAGGAGGGAGACAAAATAGCGAAAAAGTAATATCTAGTCTTTAGATTCTTGAGTTTCGACTTTTCTACAATTGTGGTATTGTTCTTCATTTGTCATTAATCTTTTAGTTTTAATTATCTTTCCAGATTATTCATTTTTAATAATTTCATTTCTTAAACAAAGTTGTGTCTAAATTAGGCGGTGTCTAGGCATGAATATCTATAGGATCGATATCTGCTCTTTTTAACTACAAGTCATGACCCGTTCACTTGCAGTTTTTGAGTGTAAAACAAGTAGATAGGTTTTACTGTCAACAAGTTTTTGGAACCATTGTTGGGGATTGATTATTGAGCATTGTGTTTGATTTAAATTACTTTGATTTTAAGAGTTTTTTATACTTTTTCTTATGTAATTATAGGTGTATGAACACTAGGAGCATATGAAGAACAAAAGAAGCTATAAGAGACGAATTTCCCGACATTAAGAAGCACGAAAGAGAAATAAGAAGGGTGAAGTGTCTGAACTTTTCAAATTAAGATATTGCTGAAAAAGGAGAGCAAGGAGGATAGGAGCGAACACTAATGGATTTCAAGAGGCCAGGATTTAGTCCTCAAAGAGTGGCGAGACTGGTAATCCAAGAGAATAATTTTGAGATAAAGTCGGCGCTACTCAATATTCTACAAATTTGTGTGCAATTCTACAAGTTATCCAATGAGGATCTGAATGCCTACATTGCAAACTTCTTAGAGATCTGTGACAATTTCGAATTCAATGGAATGACTGATGATGCGGTGAAGCTAGGACTATTTTCATTCACGTTGAAAGATCAGGCTAAAGCATTGTATAATTCTTTAAATTTAGGCTAGACCATGACTTGGGAGTAGCTCACCGAAGCATTCCTTGCCAAGTATTTTCCATTGATAAAGACGATGAGGATTATCAAGAAGATAACAAGTTTCTAATAGAGTGATAGAAAATCTCTCTAGGAAGCTTAAGAGAGATTTAAAGAACTTTAGAGAAGTTGTCCACATCACAACCTCCCGAAGGAGTTTCTATTGCAAACATTCTATAATTGAGTGAATCTAAGCATAAGGGGAACAGTTAATGCAGTAGTCGGAGGTACACTGATAAGGAAGATGGTGGAAGTAGCTAATGATTTATTGGAAGAGTTGACAAGAAACAGCTACATGTGGTCAAGCGAGAGTAGTAGACAAGGACGAAGGAACAAAAAGGTATGATACCTACTGACTCAGTTATTGCATTGCAGGCTCAGATCACGTCTCTAACAAAGTAGCTAAACAAAGTGAAATGAGCATCTACCTCAATAGTTAAGGTCATGCAAGCATAATGTGAGCTGCATAGGGAGAATAACCACAACTCAGCGAAATGTTTTCTATTGGGAGCTGACGATACTAAACAGGTAAGTTACCTAGGCCAACCACAGGAAGAGAATAAATCTCATTCTAGAACACATAATTCAAGGTGAAAAAACCACCCAAATTTTTCATGGACAAAAACATTGTAGGTCGACAAACAAGACCACAAGAACTGCCAGGATTCCATCAAGATCGAATTGCAGCATTGGAAAATAAGCTAGACAAGTTTACAGAAATGTTTAGTTCCAAACTGGCAGCTCAAGTAAAGAGTCAGAAAAGAGTGTATGCAAGCCAGGAGGAAAGTCAACAGAGAATGGATGTAAATTTTGACCTGATTGTGAAGAATCATTCCTGGTCGATCCATAACTTGGAGGTTTAAGTAAGTGAACTTACTGATGCCTTATTTTCTAGAAGTGCAGGCAGCTTATTGAGAAAAACTAAGGTTATTCTAGGGAGCAGCTCAAAATTATCACACTTCGAAGTGGCAAGCAAATGGAAGAACCAAGTGCAAAAAAAGGCAGTCACTAAAAAGAGAAAAGTACAGAGATAGAAGAAGAAAAAAAACAAGGTAGGCCATATATACCACCACCACCGTACAAGCCCAAACTCCCATATCCACAAAGAGTGAAGCAACATCGAGTGAATACCCAGTTTTCCAAATTTTTAGAGAAACTGAAGAAGCTACAAGCATAAATGTACTTGGGAAGACAATCAGACAGTTGCATTGACGGAGAACTGCAATTCCATTATTGCAAATCAAATGCCTTAAAAATTGCAAGATCTAGGGAGCTTCACTATTCCATGCTTTGTTGCCGATTTTGAATTTTCCAAATGTTTATACAATTTTGGTGTAAGTATTAAATTGATGCCTTTGTCTATTTTTAGGAAACTCAGATTAGGAGAGGTCAAGTCAACTTCCATGCTGACTCAACTTGTGGATCCATTAATAAAAAGGCCATTTGGAGTTGTTGAAGACGTAGTGGTAAAAGTGAACAAATTTATAATTCCTATTGATTTTTTTGTGTTAGACTTTGAAGTTGATAAGAATTGACCATTGATTTTGGGTAGACATTTTATGAATACTGGTAGGGCATCAGTTGATGTGCATGAAGGGAAACTTGTGTTGAGAATTGGTGATAAGCAAGTTGAGTTTAATATAACAAGATCTTTGAAGAAACCAATGGATGGAAATGTGTGTATGAAAATTAAGGTTATAGATGAGTGTATAAAGGAGATTAAAGAAGAAGTCGATGGGTTGAATGAAATACATAGAGTTGAAAGCGTGAAGGAAGTGGAGTTAGAAAGAATAGAAAGAGCTGGTGAACCTACACCACCTTCTACTGTTAAACCTCCCACTTTAGAACTTAAACCTTTACCTTCTCATTTAAGATACACTTTTTTAGGGAAGAACCACACTTTACATATCATTATCTCCAATGAATCAAATTGTGAGCAAGAAGAGAAGGAGGTGGTGACTATTAGGAAAAGGATAAGAGTTGTAGGCTGGCAAATTTTTGATATTCGGGGGATCATCCCCAATGTGGTGATGCATAGGATTAACCTAGAAGAAGGATGTAGAATAGTAAGAGAAAGATAAAGGAGGTTAAATCCGAATATGTAAGAGGTTGTAAAGAAGAAAGTGGTGAAACTTTTATATTTAGGAATAATTTACCCCATTTCGGATAGTGAATGAGTGAGTCCAATACAATGTGTGCCAAAGAAGGGTGGCATAACGGTGATAGAAAATAAGAAAGAGGAAAGATTTCTACTAAGACTGTTACAGGTTGGTGAGTGTGCATTGACTATAGGAAGCAAAATTTGGCCACTAAGAAGGATCATTTCCCTTTACCATTTATAGACCAAATGATTGAGGGAGTAGCTAGTCATTCTTTTTATTGCTTTCTAGATGGATATTTAGGGTACAATCAAATATTTATATACCCGGAAGATCAGGAAAAGGCCACTTTCACATGTCCATCATGCAACTACCACATTCCAAAGATGCATGATGGCCATCTTCGTAGACATGAACAAAAAATTTTATGGAGGTATTTATAGATGATTTTTAGATATTTAGAGAGACTTTTGATTATTGTTTGCTAAACTTAGATAAAGTGTTTCAAAGATGTACAGAGTCACATTTATTTTTAAATTGGGAAAGGTGTCATTTCATGGTCCAAGAGGGGATCGTTTTAGGCCATAAGATTTTATACAGAAGGATTGAAGTGGATCGTGCTAAAATAGAAGTAATTGAAAAGTTACCACCTCCCTCTAACAACAAAGGTGTCCAAGCTTTCTTATTCATACAGGATTCTATAGACGATTCATTAAAGATTTTTCCCTTATTGCAAGACCTCTGACTTATCTATTGCTAAAAGATATGCCTTTTGTTTTCTATGATGACTGTTTAAATTCTTTTAACAGGTTGAAGAAGGCACTCATAACAACCCCAATTTTGACATCACCGGATTGGACTCTTTCATTTGAAACTATGCATGACGCAAGTGACCATGTTGTTGGGTGCATACTAGGTCAGAGGAAGGAGAAAAGGTTGCATGCTATCTATTACGTAAGTAAGACATTAACAAGGGCACAACTGAATGACACAACTACTAAAAAAGAACTGCTTGCATTGGTATTTTCTTGTGAAAATTTTCATTCTTATTTTTTAAGTTCACAAGTTATTGTGTTTACAGAGCATGTAAGATTACGTTACCTTTTTGCCAAGGCTAGGCTTATTTGATGGGTACTCCTACTCCAAGAGTTCAATATTGAAATCAAAGTCAAGAAAGGAGCAGAAAATGTTGTAGCAGATCACTTATCGAGACTTGAAGTCAGACATCATGAAGAAGAAGAGGACATTAAGGAAAGTTTTCCTAATGAGACATTGATGATGGTAAATAACCCTTTCCTTCCCTAGCTTGCAGACATTGCAAACTACCTTTTAAGTGGTATTCTTCCATCTGATTTGTCATGTCAACAAAGGAAGAGTTTCCTATTTCAATGCACTCATTATATTTAGGATGAACCTATACTTTATAAGATTTGTGATGACTGTTTAATTCGCAGGTGCATTCCTGAAGATGAAATGCCTGAGATCTTAACTCAATGTCATAGCTTACCGTATGCAGGGCATTATGGAGCTAACAAAATTGTTCCATGAATCTTTGAATGTGGATTCTATTGTCCAACTTTGTTTAAGGATGCTCAAGATTTTGTGCTCAAGTGCGATAGATGTCAAACAGTTGGCAACATATTAAAGAGAGATGAAATGCCACATTCGATCATAATGGAGGTGGAGATATTTGATGTATGGGGTCTAGACTTCATGGGACCATTCCCACCCTCCGAAGGTAACACTTATATCTTGGTTGGAGTTGATTTGTTTCTAGATGGGTTAAAGCATTCACCACTCCAACCAACGATTGCAAGGTGGTTTAGAAGTTTATTAAGAAGATTTTTACTAGCTCTGGGGTACTTAGAGCAATCATAAGTGATGGGGGAGTCACTTTAATAGCAAACGTTTGAGAACCTTCTGAGAAGATACAAAGTACATCATAAAGTGGCTACCCCATACCATCCCCAAACTAGTGCTCAAGTGGAGGTGGTAAATTTCTTATTGATGATATTATCTTGATGTGTTTGTAGGTTTCGGGAGTATGGAGAATACGTATAAGCTTGGAAGAAGGTTTGAAATTGTGAGCATCACCAATTCCCATGTTTGTGGGAAGTATGATGATTCCCAAGGGCGGGGGAAATCTCTCCAGAAAGTTTTTGGAGACAAAACGTTTGTGTGAATCCCATCTAAGTTTCCCTCCCTCTTTTTTGATTCAGCCACTTTCAAAATTTCACTCCTTCTCTCTAACATATGCATTTCTCTCCTCCCACTCTCTAAAATTCTTCAATTTTCCTTTAGATTCTTGGTATTTTCTTCAATTCTTTCATTATTCTTACAATCCTTTTTATGTTTTCATGCATTAATCTTTCCAAACAACAAAGATTTAGGTAAGATTTTTATTCTCTCTCTCTAAAAATCAATTCTCACTCTCTCTCTCTTATTCTTGCAAGTATTTCTATAATAATAGCACCAAAGAAGATGATGGTTTGGAAACTAGGTGACAAAGTGCATCATCAAGTTTCTGGTCAAGGCCAACGCAATTTAACTTACCGCTCTCCTTTCCCCATTTACTCGGAAGAAGAACATACGAACTTCTGTGACTTTAGGAATAGATCAATAATAACTCCTAGGTACTTTGATTTCAAATTGTTGGAGAACATAGGAGTAAGGACAAAGATTGAGCGACTAGCTAAAAACATTAGGTGGAATAGGTTCATCTCGTGTCATATGCATATCCACCTTATGATGACAATTGAATTTTTCACCATTGTCCATTATACCCCAAAATTGGATGTCCTTTAGTATAATGTCATGCATCATCTTTTTGATTTCTAAAATATAAAAATTTTGGATGATCACATTGATTTTAATGTGGATACCTATTGGAAAATTTTAATGAGGGAAGATAGTTTTGACTCACACAATGCACTAAATGCTTTAATTTGTAGTGCCAAACATTTGATATTGCAAAAATTCATATGTTTAACAGTGCTCAATAAAATCAAAAGTAGCAAATGTTCAACTAAAGAACTTTTCTTCTTATGGTGCATGGATCGGAAGGTTAGAATCAACATGTCTTTTAGAATTTTTAGATCAATCGTCAGTGTTGTCAATAAAAAGAGTTCATATTTTGGAACGTGTTATATTGTTACTACTTTAACTCACTTTTGTAACCACAATTTAGAAGAGGTACGTATAACGTCACACGATATGTTTGACATATCATATTTAAGGAACCTTGAGATTGTGGAGGTCCATTCTATGGACCTCCTTAATCCTCAAACGTGTGTTGCAGTAAGAAATATGAGAAGCATCAGTACAATCGCATCCCGACCTTCCACATCTCGAGCAGCTCAAGATCCAAAGGAAGAAGCAGAAGCAGCAGAACCAAGCACACCAGTGGAAGTCGACCGACTCCACAAGCCATTGAACAAATAGCCTCCAACCCACAATGGATGACATCTCAAATAAATGAGCTCAGCATACAAATGCAAAAATTTCATAAGGAGCAATGCAGCTTGAAGAGAAGGTTCCTCAACTTCTGTCAGGGGAACAATTTTGAAGCTCCTACACCATCACCATCGCCACCATCATCTGAATAAGCTTTTCTTACCCTTTAACTTTTATTTGGTTTCATATCATTTGTGTGTGTTATGTCTTTTATTTCGTTTTAATTTCTTTAATTTTGGTTTGAATTCATTTTCTTTTGTTTAGTTTCATATCATTTGTTTGTTTTAATTTCTTTTGTTGTGTGTTTTCATTTTTTATTTGTTTTAATTTCATTTTCACTCACTTGGGGGTTGACTTATCATGCTGAGGACAATGTCATCTTTAAGTGTGGGGAGGTGACATCAACTTTCTTACTTGCATTTTTTTACATTGTGTTAAATATGATGCATGTTTAGGCATAGTATATGTGCTTTGTGTCAACAATGGTGTTTTGTGTTGGCAATGGAACTGCATTTGAGTCACTTTAATAAATATTGTCATGAGATTCTATCATGTTAGTTGGAATTAGATTGAATGCACGCTTGAACTCAGATTGGGCTACTTGAGTAGAAAGTGAACCATATAAAGTGATGAAAAGTAGTTGGTTACATAAGCTTAGTCACAAATTGACATTTGAACAACAAGGTAGTGTAAAGATGCATAATGAGTTTTCATTTAAGCTAAAGTGAGGATTGAGTGTTAATTACGTAGGTTATTACCTTCAGAACTTGCTTTGAATTGGTTTGAGTCAACTGGATGCATACTTAATAGAGATGATTTAGGCCATTTTTTGTGTTAACCCTTGGCTTAAATGACTTACCCGTTGATTATACCTTGCTACCCCCGTTGAGCCTTAACCTTTTTTCTTGAAAACACCCAAAATTTTAAAACTTTAAACCCCATTATCCTACCCTTTCACAAGCTTAATAAAGTATTAAGTAAAACATTAGTTGGGATTGTGTGAAATTTTTATCGAGATAAATTGAGTATATTTCTGCCTATGGACTACATTAAATATAATGTTATTTTTTATTGATATTTCTTACATAAATGAAGAAAAATGAAAAAAATGAAAAAGAAAAGAAGGAAGAACAAGTGAGTAGCATCAATAAGTACAGAATATTAGTTGTATTGGTATATCTCGAAGTTATGTTTTGTTATCCCATTGTATCCATTTTGTACTTTACTTATGCATGTGTTTAACCCTCTTTCCCCTCTTTTAATCCACCTTAACCCTAACCACTTTACAACCCTAAACAAGTCCACTTGATCTATTTATGCATGCAATCAGTGTAGAGGAGAATTAGTGTATTAGTAAGCCTATAGTAGAGTAGTTTCCTAAAGGAAGTTTGAGCAAAACACTAACACCTAAACACTTGAGAGAAATAAGTGAAAACTATGAGGAAGATTTGTTTGCGCATCTTTACTTCTATTTGAGTGATGGTGCCAATTATTGAGTTTGCTTATGTACACCAATGAAAAAGTATTCATGATATATATATATATATATTAACTTGATGTTTGAGTTGGCTTGAATTTGAGAGATTGTATGTTTTGATCTTTGTGAAAATGAAGCGATAGAATTGATTGGTTGTATTTATTTTTGCTTGAGGACAAGCAAAGATTTAAAGGTGGGGATGTTGATAGGTGTCCATTAGTATATGTTTTTCTAGGTATTTTGCATGTATTTGCTTGCATAATTGTTGATTATTGTTGTAATTTAAGATTCATTTTGTATGTTTTCATTAAGTTTGATTTCCATTGTTGTCCTTGTGTGTTTGATGTTAATTGAGGATAATAATTGACTATTTTTATGTCGGAAGGAAGATGGAGCAACTTGGAAGTTGAACTAGAGATCAAAGAGGAGAAGAAAATAGGAGTGCATCTGTGACTAATTCACACAATCATGGGAATCATGCAAATTCCCACAATCGTGGGAATCTGGGAATAAGAATTATAATCTGAGACTTAATGCAGGACTTCATTAAACTGAGGGTTTTTGGACCACAAAAGGATAATTAAGCCTCCATCTTTAAGGGAGGTGACACCCCTCTATATAAACTCCATCCTTAAATGAAGAACACATGTGTGGAGCCTTAAGGAAGGATTGAAGACAAGGATCATCATTAAGATTAGGCCAAATAGAACATCAACACCATAATGCCATATTTTTGCAATGAATAGAGGAGTCCTTATATTCAATTTTCTATCAGTTTGATTTCTTCTTTTCTTTGTAAAAGTGGTTTAAGTGAATGTTGATGATGTTATGGAGACCATGTTAGGCTGATTTCACTTTAGGGATTGCTTTTAACAATTTGGTTAGAACTCTTATTTTATTGAATTGAATGAAGTTATCGTTAATGATTATTGTTTTTAATTGTAATATTGCAACAAATCGAGAGAGTGAGTAAGATGAAATATGTGTAGGATTGTACAAAGAGAGTTAGAGACCTATAGTCATACAATTGTCATGTTAATTGAATAGTTAGAAGAGAGATCTCGGTTAATCAATTAATCACCCATAGGATAGTTTAATAATTGGTTGAATCAGTAGAGTCATTGGGTATGTTGAGAGATCATCCAATCAATTCCCATTAATTCAATTAGGGACAAGTAGTTACACCTTGAGAGAGGGTAATTAGTACATTCGAAAATCTGGGTTGAGATACAATTCAATCAATAAAATAGGAGGGAGATAAAATAGCGAAAAGTAATCTCTAGTCTTTAGATTCTTGAATTATGACTTTTTTGCAATTGTAGTATTGTTCTTCATTTGTCGTTAATCTTTTAGTTTTAATTTTATTCTCTAGATTATTAACATTTAACAATTTCGTTTCTTAAACAAAGTTGTGTCTAAATTAAGTGATGTCTGGGCATCAGTCCCTATGGAATTGATATCCGCTCTTTTCACCTATAAGTCACAACCTGTTCACTTGTGTTTTTTAAGCGTAAAATAAATAGATAGGTTTTACTATCAACAAAAGCCTAACCTAGTCTACCTTTAAAAGGAGATGATCGAATAGTGTGGGATAGCTTGGTTGACCCTTTTTTTTGGGTTACAAGATAAATATATTAAACCAAAAAGAATATGTACATGGTCTTTAAAGCATACCCCGACTATAGGCAGTAAAAGAAACCGTCCATGTCAAAAATACAATCAAAAACATCTAAAGTCAAATACATCAAAATGGACGTACATGGTCATTTGAGCATACCCCAACCATAAGCAGTAGTCAAAACCATCCCTATCAACAGTATAATCAAGACCAGCTACAGTCAAAAAAATCAAATGTAAGTACACGATCATTGGGGCATGCCCTGACCATAAGCAATAGAGAAAACCGTCCATATCAATCAAAACCATCTAAAGACAAAACGTAAATACACGTTCCTTGGGGCATACCCCGACCATATCAGTAGTCAAAGCCATCCATGTCGACAGTACAATCCAGTCCATCAAAAAACAAAAACATCAAAAAGTAATTAGTTTATAAGGATAAATCCCATACAAAATTTTGTACACTATAGACTTTATCTTATATACTACATTAAAACTTGTGAAAGAAGCATAGTCTAATTGAATGGCATTTCTTGTCTTCCACAAGGTATAAATGGTACACACGAATGCCAATCGGGTGGTTTTACTTCTTAAACGTGCTCCAGTGTAGTCCTTCCAAATCCACTTGACAACACTAGCTAAGGAAGTCATATCTCTTTTCAATCCCAATCACTCTCGAACTGTACACTAAACATTAATGACAAAGGAACATTTGAAAAATAAATGGTAAACTGATTCTAGTTCAGCTCCACACAATGCACACATCAGGTCAAGCTCAAGGAATGGGAGGTTATCCTTGACTGGTAGTCGATTCCAAAAATTGAGCCATGCAATGAAAGAGAATTTGCGTGGAATATATTGCTTCCAAATAAAAGACATCCATAACCTCTTGTCATGCTTTACCTACAATATATCATGAACCTTCCTAGAAGATAGTAATCTATTTACACAAAACCTCTGTAGCTCATTCACCACTTCCTGCGGGCCATTATAAGTTAGAGACTTTCCATTTCATTTATTGATATAATTCTCAATAGATTCAATCAGTACAGAGAATTGTGCCACCAAGAATTTCATCGGTGCCAGTGGAATCCCTAAATACCACACAAGGAATTGCCCTAAAGGATATGTAACCATTTCCAAAGTATTCTCCCTATCCCTACCAAAGACACCATCCAAATACACATCTGATTTTAAGGGACTCATCTTAAGCCCAGAAACTCCTTCCAATTCTCTTGGAGTAACCACAAGAATTTTTGTGAAGCTAAGATCTCCTCAAGAAAATAGCATTAAATCATCAACAAACGCAATATAGGATATGCAATTCTTACTACACTTTGGGTGGAAATGGAAATGAGGGTTCTTGGTTTGCACTTTTAGTAATCTGAAAAGGAATTCCAAGCATAGAGGGAAAAGAATAGGTGACATGGGGTCTCCTTATCTCAATCCCCACCTACCTTTAAACGTAACATATAATGCACCATTCACTGAATAGAGAAGGATGTTGTGGAAACACACTCTACAATCCATCTAATAAATTGCTAAGGGAAACCGAAGCCACATAATATATCCTTCAAGAAAATCCAAGAAACCGTATCATAGGCTTTGGTGATGTCCAACTTGATCGTACACTGTGGGAATATTCTCTTCCTTGTATAACTCTTACAAATTCCTGCGCTAGAAATATATTATCCAACATATTCCTAATCGGAACAAAGGCAAATTGTGCTTGGTCAACAATACATCCAATAACAATAACCATACACATCATCGGGATTTTTATGATCACTTTGTATATAACATTTGTACAGGCTATTGGTCTAAAATTAGTCACCTTTAACTCTTCCTTTGTTTTAGGGATGAGAATGATGATTGTATGGTTCAATTGTTTGAGCAATCTACCACTAATAAAGAACTCCTTCACAGCTGCCACAAGGTCTAGACCAATCGTATTCCAATGTCTTTTGAAGAATGTCGATGTAAATCCATCCGATCCTGGGGCCTCATTATCTCCAATATCATATAATGCATGGTTAATCTCATTCTCCATGACTAGGGCAATCAAAGAGTCACAGGATTCCACAGTTAATATAGCACCATTTCGGATTACCTCAACATCCACTCTGTCTGAAGGAATGAAAGTGCCAAAGAGGTCGGTGAAGAATGTCGCAAAATAACCTGCTACTTCTTCCATTGAATTGGTGGGGTTTCTGTCCTCTTTAATAACATGTGAAATTGCATTCCTCGTATCTTTCTTCTTTACTAAAGCAAAAAAATACGGGGTGCATTTATCCATCTTAATAATATAGGTGCACTTTCCCTTTTGTTGGAAAATTTTCCTCTCGGCATCTAGTAAGAACTCAACCTTTTTCCTCTTCATATTTAATTCATTCTTCAACTAAGCATTATTGGGGTTATTCAGTGATGCTTTATATTCCAAGGTAAAACTTTCTTTATGTTGTCCCCCAAATGTTTTTTTTTTAGTTAAGCATGATCTAAATAATTATGAGGTTTGGATAAGCGAATTTTGGGATTTAAATTTTTATTAATATTTTTTTTAATGTTAGTATAATTTATTCCTTGGGTTAGTTGAATTAAAGGTAGAAAAAAATCATAAAGGGGTATTTTGGGTGGAAAACTTAAGGTTAGAAGCACTAAGGCATTAAAGGAAGGGTAAGGTTGACTTTTCTCACCCATTAAGGGTAGAATGGGAAGAGGAAAATGTTGTCTTGTAAATTAGGAGACCAAAAACGTGAATGAAGGAAAGAATGAGAGAAAATCAAAAAAAAAAGAGAAAGAAGAAGAGAGGTTTCGGTGAAGTTGAGAAAGAATAGAGTTTTGGGCTAGGATACATCTTTTCTTAGTCTTAAAGAGAGAGTTTGAGGTTATTAAAGAAGGGAAAAAGAAAGAGGAAGGGAAGAGCTTTCTTTAGAGCCAAAAATCTCATTATTTGGTGCAGATTCAGGGTAAGTTGATTTTAAAATTTTTTGGATTTTTGAAAGGGTTTTGGATCATAAAGCTTAAAAAATTTTGGGTTTAAGAATTCTAGGATCAATTTTAGTGAATGTGATTTATGGGTTCTCAAATTTAAATTCCTATTGAATGGTAATTGTGTCTGTTATGAAGAAAATCAAGGAGGGGATCAAGAGAGGCCAAGGGAGCAAGAGGAAAGACATCCTTAAGCAAATTCCTAAGCAAAGCTTTCAAGTAGGTTTCATGTTTATAATGGGATGATGAGCCATTATGTTTTCTTTTTAGTCAAGAAAATAAATGATTTTTATTGGTTGGTTAACTATGAAAAAGATGATGTAAGTGTATATGAAATATTTTATGTTTACGAAAGACATGTTTTGAAAATGCTCCATTTGGGCAACATGTTTAGAAGTTATGAAATGCATGTTATATGGGTTTGGTTTGGTCCCTTAAGTATGTTAAGTGCACTTTGACAAAAAGCTTCTCCCGCCTGCCTGCTAGAGGCATGGAGCTCCTTCATGGACTCCCATAAGTTCACGACTACGTAAAAACCATTTTGTGGGAATGCGTTAGTACGTTCTGTTCACGACTACACAGGACCCTTAGGGGAAATGTGTAGTACGGTTTGTTTTGGACCTACCCAAACCATTTTTGATGTGTTTGTGTGTTCATGATATATTGACAAGATTGATGCATACATTAATTGTTTTTTTGGGAATTTGGTTGAAAATTTAGGAACCATGTGTTTTATGATTCGATAAGATTTTTTTATGACAATGAACGTTTTAAATGGTTTTGCTTGTTACTCATTATAAACTTGTTACCTACGAGCTTTTAAGCTCACCCCCATTCCTTCCCATCTTCAAGTGATGAATAAGATATCAGGTGATTGAGTCCAGAGTCAAGGCATCACTCCAATTTGTATGTTTTGTTTTTGAAGTTAGATTATGTAAAACAATGCTTTAGTTGCATTTTGAGCGATTCTAGTTTTTGTAAACCTTGTATTTTGGATTATGATGCAAGGGGGCTTGAAATTCCTACTAAAGCATTGTAAAACTCTTATTTGTTTTGAAGATTAATGAAATATATGTATGTTTTTCTCATGATTTTTTTAAAGCTTCCGCATGGCATTTTCAAGCATCTATAGGGATAAAATTTGTATCATGACTTCAGGGAAAAATCTATATTAATCTAGGCTGATTTGGACAAATTTATCTTCTTGGAAGTGGTAGCTTATCCGCTTAGCTTTCAAACAGTATATAGTATTAAATTTTTGACCTTTGTATTGAAACTTAGGGTCTTTAGAAAGGATAATGCGTAGGAATGTAAAGACGTATCATCTCTGATGACGTCACATCGTCTGTGATGACGTCATATCGTCTTAAGAGTTGCATCGTCTTAAGTTGACTTTGCTTCATCTTAAGTTGACCACCTAAATTGTTTGCTTATTGCATTCGTCTATCATCTGAAAAGACACATCGTCTGTGACGACGTCATATCGTCTTATGTTGACTTTTTGCTTCGTCTTAAGTTGAACATCTAAATCGTCTACTTTCTGACGAACTTTTTCTACTTTTTTCTTTGTCTACTTTCTGACGAACTTTTTCTACTTTTCTCTTTGTCTACTTTCTAATGAACTTCGTCTACTTTCTGATGAACTTCGTCTACTTTCTGACGAACTTCGTCTACCTTTTGCTTCATCTACTTTCTGAAGAACTTCGTCTACCTTTTTGCTTCTTCTACTTTCTGACAAATTTCGTACTACTTTTTGTTTCGTCTACTTTTGCATTCGTCTGCTTTCTGCCTAAGTGGTCGAAACTTCTTCTTTTGTACACTGTTCATTTTGTATCGTCTAGTTCTTCTTTGACCCTTTAGATGATAGAATTTGTTCCTAAGGTCTTCAAGAAACTTATAGCCCTATAAGTCCTCTCTCAAACCAGTTAACAAGGATCTTGATCCAATACCTATAACGAAGGTTATGCTAGTTTCCCCAATAGAAAAACATTCGATATGATTGAGGACAGAACTAAATTGAATGATCTTGGTGTCATTAGGGACTTAAGCCAAAAAGCAGGGGAACAAAATGTTCTGAAGAGGTCAAATTGAAATTCCACTTTGAGTTTTCCCATAAATATGTCCAAAAATAGGTAAAGTGAGTTCTTTTTTAGGATTGGCTGGTGTGGGCATGCCACCTTTGTGGGATGCGCGTCTAGATGTCACTTAGGACATCGAGTACGTGACTCGCAAGGGCGGGGTCCCAACACTTATGGTATCAGAGCATTTAGGTTGAGGTCCAGGTGTAGGACCAAGTTTAGGAGTATGCGAAGCACGAAATGGGTGGCTTGAGACATGAAGTGTACATGCATTGTTTTGAATGAACTATTTGCATCATTTTGATTTTTTTCACATGATTTGATATTTTTTTGTACGATTTGAACTATTTTGAATTCTTTGAAAATTGATTTACATGAACAAAATATTTTCAATAATTTCAAATTAAAGGGGTGAAATGCTGCCTCGAAAAAGAACTCGAGGAGCTATGACTCAATCTCACTCTAGCCAAGGGAGCACAAATGAATCCTATGTCCCACAAGATGCTAGGACACATTCTGCTCCTGATTCGGAGGTACCTAGTATGCAGCATGAAGTGCCACTGCCTCCACCTTATATGCTTCAAGCAAACCCTCAAGATCCACGGTTCTTTCAAGCCTTTGCCCAGGCTTTCACTTATGCCATGGGCCAAGGGTTACAAGTGCAAGTTCTAGCTCCAATGGAGAGGAGCGGGTAGTATGATAAGCTCCATAAGTATGGGGCTGTAGACATTAATGGTACTACAAATCCAGAGGATGCTGAAGCATGGTTGAAGAGGACCGAGAGAGTCCTTCTTCAGATGAAGTGCTTTGATGAAGAGAAGCTGGATTATGCAATTAGTATGATGCAAGGGGACGCGCTTCATTGGTGGGAACCAGTGCCCCACGGTCATGTTATGCCTCCGATGTTTTCATTTAGAGATTTTGTGGAAGTGTTCAGGAAGAAGTACCTTTCCATGGTTTATAAACAAGAGAAGGCCAGGGAGTTTCTGAATCTCACACAGAGGGAGATGAGCGAGAGTGAGTTTGAACTGAAGTTCACTCAGCTTTCCCGATATGCGGCCATCATTGTGGCGAATGAGGAAGACAAGTGTCGTAAGTTTGAGGGAGTTTTTTGTCTGGGGATCAAGGAGAAAATCTTGATCCATAATGTCTGTGACTACCAACAGTTGGTAGATGCTACACTCTAGGCTGAGAAGCTAGAGAATATTAAGTATGAGGTGAGTAGGAAGAGGAAGAACTGAGAGCAGTCTTCCAGGAAGGGGGTAAGTGCTCCAATACCTGAAAGGGGTGTGAAAAGCTCCCACACATAGACTAAGACGGGGAGTAGTGCCTCTACTAAGAATAAGGAAGCAATGACAGTGTCAGTGCAAGCCTCAACAGCAGGAGGCAATAGCAGGGTAGAGAGGAGCAGGAACATGAACCCCAATGTGAGCATTGTGGGAAGTTGCACAGGGGAGAGTGATTCAAGTTACTAGGAGCATGCTTTCAATGTGGAGAGAAGGGACATATGATCAGGGACTGTCCCTAAGTTACAAGGCAGGAGGGGTCACAGTTACAAGCCCCAAGGAGATTTAAAATAGTGGCAATCCGGCCCGCCACTAAAGTGGTCAATTATGGAGCTATAAAGAAGGCTATTCCTCTAGGAAGGCCAAGGGGCCAGACACAGGCAAGAGTGTTTTCCATGATAAGGGAGGAAGCAGCAGCCGCACCAGAGGTTATCATAGGTATGGCCCAGTTATTTGATTCAACAATTTATTTACCAATTGATTCTGGTTCCACGCATTCTTTTGCTTCTACAAGCATGATTCTACATGGTATGAATTCAGTGCCTTTAAATAGTCCTTTGTTTGTTTGTACACTTGTAACATCCCATTACCTATGGGAAGGTTAGAATAGTAAATATGAATGATTAATGGGAACTTAAGAAAGGCTTTTATATATATATATATATATTCATGCATAATATGGTATTCACCTATACATGAATAGTGATATTTGTTCTACAAATGAAATTAATTGTACATGCATTAATGAATAATTCCAGGTATAATCGGATTGAATTGTGAATTTTAGACATTTATGAATGTCCTATATTGAAACTATTGTTGATTAGTAGAATTGCGAAATTTATAAATTTTCGGTGAACTTAGGATTTATTTTGTAATTGATACAGTATTATGGAAAATAGGAAAAAGAAGAGAAGTAATCAAATGAGTTGGAGATGGCTGGATTGTAAAGATGAGAGTTAAAGGGAGATAGTTCAAAAGAAACTAAGTCAGAGCTTAGACTTTAGGGAGATGACAAGTGTAAAGTTTATGATGTGTCAGAAGTTTGAGTAATCCGAGAGTTGAAAAGGGGTTGGTACTTTTCCTATGTTCTTTCCTTGTTATCATTTTCTCCTAAATTTCTTCCCATACACAGAGTTTTCCATCAAACTCCTTCCAAGAGTTAACCCTGATTCTTCATAACCCTCACCATTTCCTTTACTCAAGTCTTTCTTCTGCCTTAAGAAAAACCAGAAGTTTATTGTATTCATAAAGGAGTACGAGAGTTTGCAGGCAATTAAGGTTTTGGAGATAGTTGAAGATCTTGGAGTTTTCAACAAGAAGGTAGTGAATAAGTTCTTTAGAATTAGAGATCTTGAAATAAATTTGATGAGTTGCTGTCATCTGCATGAACATGCATTCTCAGATAATTGTATTCTTACATTCTGTGTTAAAAGGATGGGAATTTGGGGATATGGTGTTATTTGGATTTAGAAGGGTTATTAGTGATCAGGTGTTGTGGAAATGAATCTTGAAGTTGAAATAGAAATAAAATGATGTATAAGATTAGTGTAGAGAGTTAGATATGGAAAGGTGATATGCTCTATTTCTTCATTGAGCATGTATGAATACTTAGGTGTTTATATGAGAGTTGATGATGACTTAGAGATGTCTATGTGCATAGACATATCGTCTGTATTCTATCGTCTATGTTTTATCATCTATGTTTGATTTCTATCGTCTATGTTTGACTTCTATCCTCTACTTTGACTTCTATCATCTATGTTTGACTTCTATCGTCTGCTTTGACTTTTATCATCTATGTTTGACTTCTATCGTCTGCTTTGACTTCTATCGTTTATGTCTAACTTCTATCATCTACTTTGACCTCTCTTCGTCTGCCTTTTGCTTGCATCTATGTTTTGCTTCCTTCTATGTTTTGTTTTCATCTATGTTTTGTTATCGTGTTGGACCCTACACCCCACCCATAGGTGTTTGGGGGTTATACCCCGGCGTGTGTTTGCGGGATATACCGCGGCATCCAACCTTAATTAGTATTGTCCTCTTTGGGAATCGAACTCGCGACCCCTCAAGGTTTTGTTGTTTCTAAGAACACGCCTCTTACCATTGAGCTACAGTGAGGCACGAGTCTGACGTCCTACGTGACATCTGGACGCGTATCCCACGAGGGAGGAATTCCTCACCACAAAAGATAACACAAATCGGACTTATTCATCCTAATTTTTCCTTCTGAAAAATTGTTGTGCTTAGGGCCCATAATCAAAACCAATTCTTAAGCTACAATGAAATTTCATGTCTCTAGGTTAAATAGAACCTGAAGTCTCATCAATCGGACCTTTATCGATCACCAAAAATCGCCCAATACGGGATCGTATAATTAACGTCACGATTGCCTTTCTTTTTCTTTATCTAGAAATCCAAAGACCCCAAAATCATTTAATTTGGACCTCCATAGGTCTAATTGTTGCTAAAACACGGACTGGAAAATAAACACCTCTCGATTAAATTCAAAATTTTCATTTCGAAAGGACATAGGGGCTCCCGATCACTACCTTTGTCACGATCGTGAAGTCAAGATTTTCTCCTTGTTGCGATCGCGATTGACCGCGATCGCGAAGGGCGAAAGTCTGCGCTGTCGCGACCGTGCCGGAGGCGCAATCGTGACCTGGAAATTTTGGGGTGTCACGATCGTACTCGAACACGATCGCGAATGAGGTCCCATTCGCGATCGTGCCGGAGGCGCGATCGAGACTTGGGAGTTTCTGGGTGTCACGATCGTACTCAAACACGATCGCGACTGGGTGGTCGTGCTTGGGCACGATCGTGCCTTCCCTATACAAAACCCCCCATCTTTCACATAACCAAACTTTTTATACAGGTGTCCAAAAGAGACAAATTAAGTATCAATAAAAATCTTAGAGAAAACTCTACAACTTCCATTAAGGAACTAAAACATAATTAAGCCTATAAGTGAGTCAAAAACTATCTCAAGTTTCTGTTAAAGTTGGAAAGACCTATACCAAACTAGAAAGTTTGAAAAATCATATCTCTTAACACAAAAGTCTAAAAGTGACAAATTTTGGCTCAATGGAAAGATAAAAGGATGTTTTTCAATTTTCATGAAGGATGTAAAGGCCCATTCAATCTATAAGGAATGTAAAAACCCTTGCAAAGTCACTGCCTACAAAGAGACCCTATGAACAGTAGCAGTACTCTTCCAACCCTCATAACTTCTTAATCCATTTTCCTAAAATTGCATATT
>JAOSBN010172265.1:7120-17450 GCA_027563595.1 Erythroxylum suave | reverse complement strand
GTCGTTGAACAATCAGCAGGCCGGCGAGCAGTGTTCCTGGTAGGACTGGTGAAACGTCTTCTGATGGTCGCCACTCCCCGTTGCTGTCGGCTGGGACGCGAAGAAGGCCGCTCAGCGTTACTCTTGGGCTCGAAGCGGTGGGGCTGTCTGCTGGCTCTTCTGGGAGTTGTTCCCACTCGTCAGCACTTTCGGGAGAGCTGGCTGGAGGGTCGAGTAAATTGAGTAGAACCGTTCCCGCAACAGTCCATTCGTGGAGTTCTTGGTCTAGCATGGTGTTCTCGCGGGATTCGCGGGCGTCGTAGTAGTCCATAAGCTCAACCTGAGCCGCGAGGAGGTCTTGCTCTGCTTGTCCTTCGTGGAGTAAACATCTCCGGAGGTCAGCGTCGCACATCTTGTTGAATTCAGCGAGTGTGAGTTCTTTATAGTGCAACTGTTGAAGGGCGAGCTTGTAGTTCTCAACACATCTTTCTTGTGCTCGAAGGACAGCTTGTCTGTGCACCTCTTCGATTTGGTTATCTTCAGCGAGCAGATCTTCGTACCGTAATCGTGCAAGTCTGCGACGCTCATCTTGGGCAGATGTCTGTCGATTCCTCCATATCGCGTAGAAGTGAGTTGCAACCGCACGTCGTTCGTCAATAGACATTGTAGCGACAACAGCTGGTGTCAAGTTGGTCACTATGCAATCTAAAAGATCGTTGTTTCCAGTGGTTGGACTGATTTGGATCATCCTGCGGGCACTGGAGTCGAGAAGAGTGGTCAGAGCTGACACAGCATTGGGAATCTCAATATTAGAGTTCATATTGATGAATGTGGTGTTTTGGTCCCGAGTTACTTTGTGTTAGATAGTGGATGAGAGTCAGTGCTGGTTAGCCTTCGAGTCTATTTATGCATCATTGAGGGCGACCCTTGCATAAGTGTTGACAGTGCCCTGGTAGAAGTGAATAAAGCGAGATTGTCACCGACCAGACAAGGCCAGCATTGTACTTCTCAAATGCATGCAACAATCATTCTCTATTAGACGGTACAAAGAAAATACATACAATGCAATGCTCAAGATCACACAGACAGAAGCTTACCTACCTGTATCTAGCGAATCAGATTCTGCCCTTTGTAATGCGAACACGCCGACAAGGGTCAACACTCACCAAATCACTGCGAGACTTACCTGTTTCCTTTGTATCTTTTTCAATTCTTTTCATTTCTTACCTGACTTACCTTTGCCATGATATGATATCGTTTCTTACATGGACATTCTTTGAGTTCTTTCCATCTTGGCTTTGGCTCTGCGAAGGGCGGCTCCGGTTTCTGCTCCGATCTCCTCTCCTCTGGAGAAGAAGATTCTTTGAGCTTTGGCCTGAGCTGCTCGATGCTTCTTCAAGGAAGAACGCATTTGTTCATAGTAATGCTCTTCGGTCTTTTGTTGCTGCTTCTCAAGTTCACGATCGCTAATCTTACCTGATCTATACCTCATCATGATGTCGGCTCGCCTGCGAAGGTAAGTGTTTTCTTGCGCTTTCAATTCTGCGTCCTTGTTTCTTTCCAACATAGCCATTTCACGTTTGCATTCACGATCATTCTGATCACGTTTTCGAAGCTCATTGCGCATGATTTCACCTTCTTCTTGTTCATAGACATTCCTGGCTCTGTAGAAGGCGGTCTCCTGGTCCTGACCACGACGTCGATGTCCATGAACACTGTGACGTCGACGATGGGCGGAAGAGGACTGTCTTGTAGGCCGCTTCTTAGCATCGCTGGGATTGCGGAATATGAAACCCAGAACCATGTTGGCTGTATGTTGTTGAGACTTTGAATATGTTCAGTGAGTTGACAGTGTCTGATGATGAATTGATCAAGACATGGCCAGCAGCCAGAGGAATTTATTAGTTCTAGAATACTTAACATGCTACATCGACTCTTTGTATACAATGTCCCAGTACAAGGGCATTGTCCTAAAATTAGCTATGGCAACAAAACCACACTGTTTCTTCCAAGCAAACCTTTGTTCATATGCTTGGTACGACAACGAATGTCCCACTGTCCAGAAGAGCACACTTCGTTGTCCTGACGAGGCACCATAGCGAAATCGAGATCATCATGCAGGCATGCACGTATCGACATCTATGCAAGCCATACCAAAGTCCGAGTACCAAGATGACTTGATTGGATAAGGCTTGTGTAGATGTTTACGTGCAGCACCAATGTGTGTTCTTCGAGTTGTATCAAATGTCTTCAGTCAATGTAAAGAGGAATCTTTGGGAAGATTGTGAAATCTTTTAGAATGAGAACAAAGGTATTCTGTCAGCAGAAGACAGAGAGGATTTCAAGGGTCGGTTTAGGTAAAGCTCGATGCCCAACGACGTCATTCTTGGGCGCGTTGCTCAAACCCTCGACGACGCGAACTCGAACACTTGCATGCGGATACATTCCCCAATTCTGCATGTGAAACTGTACTTTCTCAAGCAATGCCCAACCGAATGGCCTGATCTTGTCCTTCTATTGAAACGCAGAATGTCACAAATCACAATGTCCGACAAATGCGCACAAGAATCATGACCGTAGAGAAAGACAGCGGCCATGGCTACAGAAGAAGAGGTGGCCGCAGGCCTCACTGATTGGGTCAACAGTTTCGAAATCAAGGATCCAGTCCATGCGATAGGCGATTTGAACGACGGAGAAATCCTGTGGAAGATCTTGCGTACGTATTCAAGATACAGAATGGCCATTACATGCTGAGCATTACGTCCAGAACAGATAGACGGCTTCTCATTTCCCGGATCACTTCCAGAACCACCAGAACCATCCTCACCCAGATCACCTTCGGCAACAGATACGACATGGATTCGAAAATGGAACAACCTAAAACATCTTTACGATGCTCTTACCCTATTCCTTATCGAGGAATGCGATCAAAGGCTACCGATGTTTACTGCGAGTTCTGGAGGCAGGACACGGCCAGATCTGAAGGCGATAGCACAACACTCGTCCGTTTCTGACCTTGTTCTGTTGTTAAAGCTTTGTGTTGTCGCAGCAATAAACTGCGCGGACCGGATTGAATTTCTTAAAAGAATGCAAGAGTTGGAACAAAGCACACAAGAAGTATTGATGAATACTGTACAAGAGGCAGGAGAGGGTGGTAGTGAAGAAGCTGAAGAAGAAGTAATTGATAGACGTCAGAGTATGGTCAGTAATGAGTTTGATGCTTCCTTGTCATACAGTCCATCTGCAGCAGTAGGAATGGACTCTGCGCTGGCATCAGAGGAAAGATTGGGGAAGGTCATAGCAGACAACCAAAGAATAGCCCTGGAGAAGCGAGAAATACAGCGACAACTCGATGACCTGTATAAGCGATTCGAGAATTTACAAATGAAGAATGATCGGACACAAGAGGAGCTAAATGAGACGAATGACCGACTTACTGCTGTTCTATCTGGTCAAGGCGATGGTGCACAGAACAAAGCAGCAGATCAGAAAAGTGACTCAATAATAGCAGCGTTGGAGTCGCGATTACTCTCGACGGAGAGCGAGGTTGAAGAATTGAGAAAGAGCAGTGAGGTACTGAAGATCAAGGCGGATCGAGTGCAGAAATTGCAAGATGATTACGATGAGATCAAGATTGAGCGTGACAAGCTTAGTCGAAAGGCAAATACGGCTGAAAAATACAGACAAAAGTTGGAGTCGATACAAGACATGGAAAAAGAGAATGAGACATTGAAGAACAAGGTCAGCGAATTACAAGTGCAGATCAAACAAAGTGATTCAAGTCGAGCGTCGTCTTCGAATCTTCAACGCGAGATTGATGAGTATCGGAGATTACTTCCCAGTATTGAGCAAGAGCGTTACGATCTGAATGAAATGAAGAAGCAGTTGGAGTTTGATTATCATACACTTGGAGCGAAATACAACGATCTGAATGACCAGCTACTGCGTTCCCAAAATCAGGTAGAGGATCTCCAGGGTCGGTTAAGAGACTACGAAGATGGTGGAACTCCAGGAACGCCACCCAAGCGTGAGCAAACAGAAACTTCTCGAGATTGGGAAAGAGAAGAGGCCGATTTTGCTGAAGCCGAAGCACGTCTGACTGCAGCTCTTCTAGAATCGTCAAATAACATCGAAAACAAAGACAAGGACAAAGACAGTGTCGATGCAGAAGGCAAGAAGAATGACGAGGAAAGCGAGAACGGTGTTTCTGAAGACGAGCTCCGTGCCATAATGTCAGCCATGCGTGCACAAGCGCAAGCCGGCACAGCATCAGAGAAAGAAACCGGCCTAAGAACCCAAAAGCGTCTGTTGATTGCAATCGAAAAGCAGCGGACGAAGAATGTATCTCTCGCAGACCACATCAAGAAACAGTCCGATCTGATTGCGCAATTACGCCAAAGCGTGGACGATGCTGCCACGGAGGCCAAGCAAAAAGCCGAAGCCGAAGCACAACAGCCGAAATCAGAGGAGCCACCTCCACCGCCGGAACCCACGCCCAATGAGTCCCGTGTCCAAGCCATCATGGAAATGAACGAGAATCTCAAACGTGAAATCCGACTGATGACAAGCGCGTGGTACGAGCAGAACCAACGGATGGCGTCGAGTAATGCCGGCGCCAACAACGCGGTCATGATGATGCGAAGTCGTATGGGCGGGAACATCGAAGAGCCTCGCAGTTTTCTGGGCAGGCAGAGAAGAGTGGTTGAAGGGGTTGTGTTAGGGAGTGGGAGCGGCGTGAGGCCTGTATGATAGAGGATAGCAATAGTGGACGGACTGATTTGGATACAGACGGTACGTAGACAGAGAGCCGGAGCGGAAGTTGTGGTTTCTGTATGGATGTGAAAAAGCAGACGGACTTGGATCGCTGCTTGGATGCATGAGTATATATGTATATCGTTTGGTGCATGATGATACCCAATCAATTAGTCAAATGCTGGAGCGAGAATGTTCGACCCATGATGACTTCGTAAAGACATGACGTTACGTCAACCATGAACAATACATGCCAAACAAGTCCAGTGCAATGCTGCAACGCCAAATTCCATGCCCTTCATTACCGACAGACAAAACCACAGATCGCTGACCGGACAGTCCACACCCTCAGCAAATCACCCTCTAAGCCCAATCATCGACCCAACTTCCCAGCCAGAATGGCATCGATTGACCCTCCCACACCCTCGCCCGCCCCCTGCACACTCACATCCGACATCGCATCGAAGAAATGCCGTCTAAACGCCCTTGGCCCTATCCAGCACGGTCAGTCACCACCCACAAACAACGCACAACGACAAACCTTCAGTCCTCTCGGCGCTGGAGAAGTAATCCGTCTCGGCGTCGGCGAAGATATCCGGGTCCTGCGGGGCCGATTCCACCTCGAGCATGAAGTCCGGGCGGACGGGGGAGGGGACGCGCGACGGGGGCGTGTAGTACCGTCGAGAGGGTTGGCGGCGTTTGTAGCGTGGTCGGCCGCGCGTGGAGGGGTCGGATGAGCTTGAGGTTGCTTGTTGTTGGTGTTCTTGGGGGAGTTCTTGTGTGGGTGTGCTGGAGGTTGATGAATCTGGGCTTTGGGATTGAGGGGATGAAGTGAAGGTGAGGGTGTCGAGGGTTGGCGAGGTTGTTTGTGTCATTCTCGTTGAGTTGATGATGGATCAGGATGGGATGGCTATGTTGGATCTCGCTGTGTGTCTGGTGGAATCCCGAGATCTTTGCAAGATGGAAGAAACTCCCTCGAGGTGGCTTTATTTATGCCACACCGACATTTTGAGGTTTGATTCAGTTAGCGCCATCGGGTATCCACGCAGGGCAGGTCAAAACAGTTTTCAATGTGAGGCGTCCAGACGTTAGCTGTTTGCCCCGGCCTTTCTAGGGCCGCGACGATGCGCGTTTAGTTCTGTGGCGACGAAAGTGAAGTCGTTCGTTGGCTGGGATGGTGGTCTGCTGGGCCAGACTTACATATCGACCGGGGCTCGGATGTCGTGGAATGGCAAATACGTGGCGCTCTAGATGTCGAGACTGCCGGTCCCTCTCCGCATTCTGGAGCTGTCATTGTCAAGTGTGAAGAATGTCTTGTTCATCTGATCATGAGTGGTTGGGTATCGAGCTGTATGTTATCCTTGTGTGGTTGCATCGATATGGAAACTACTCGGCTGGAGGAAAAAGCACTTCTTCTCGCAATGGATTCGGCCCTTGTCGAAGCCTTTATCAGCTCTTGCAAAGTGATTTGCCACTTACAGGTGTCGTCGGCTGTTACCTTTGGGTGCAGTACACTGCTATGACATGCGACTGAACAATAGTGATAGTTCAGCCCGGGATATCGACCCGCACACTTGCCTAGATAAGGTGTAGCTGGAGCAACACAGCATGAGCAGGACTTTAAGCACGACAGAGCTGCCATTCCGACAGTGTGATAATTGCGCGAACGATGACTTTGTGAAATTGAAACGCAACCTGGCAAATATTACGAGCGCCGATAGACCATCACTAGAGAGCTCGAAGTTATCCAAGGCTTATCTTCGATGAGATATCGCTTACTACTGGAGATTAGCCGGGCGTCCTCTTTATGTCAAATTGGCGGGAGGAGCACGAGGATGATTGATCCGGGGCCGCTCTTAGTTGATCTCTACTTGGCAACACGAGCGACAGCACCAATACACTCGTTCTCGCCATATAAACACAGAGGATGAGGAGAACTGCTTATATCTCCACCGATCGTCGCTGCACGGTATGGGGTTGCTGTCTATAACCATTGTATAATTGACGCTCTGAGTTCATCACCTACAACATCTGAATTCCTTGAGCTTCAACAAATTACCTGTGCTTATCAATATCGTTCCTTGACATGCATACCTACTCAAACTTGAAGGCCAGAATGAAAGGCCAAACACCATCAAATTGGTCTCCTGCTCTGAAGCCTCATGATGCCAAATCGAGTTCAGCCGTGATGCAGTTTGGCACTGGACTCGTGGAGGCCGTGTCTGGACCTGTCGAAGGTGAGTAGGACAGAGGTCAATCACTGGTTCAGATCACTGGAAACATACTACCATGGATTGTTTCGACATGCTCGAATTGACTTTCTGTCCCTCTGGCCGTGTCATGTCCAGCCTGACATTCATCAGATACAGCGCCACCACCAGTCAATCAAACAATGTGGCAATCGTTCGAATGGTATACTCCATCATGGAGTACGCCTAACACATTACCAGATTCAAGCACAAAATCCAATACGACGAGTCCATCTGCAGCCACAGTCACTAGAACCAAGTCAGGTTCGTTGCGACAACTCCCAACCCATTATTCTGTCATATATTCACTTCTATCAACTCTTTCCTCCCTGGGCGTTACATCGATGTGGTTACCACCAGGTTGCAAAGCTACTGGACCACGAGACAATGGTTATGGGATCTATGACCTTTACGATTTGGGCGAGTTCGAGTGGAAGGGAAGTCGACCGACGAAATGGGGTAGTAAAGAAGAACTAGTCAAACTTGGCAAGAAAGCGGAGGAGGTTGGCATTGGTCTGTTATGGGATGCTGTGTTGAACCATCGTGCTGCTGCAGATGACAAGGAAAGAGCCAGAGCAGTGATTACCGACCCCAGGAGTGAGCCTGTAATCTTTTTGCCTGTGGTAGTTCTCACTGACGCACGAATAGATCGAACCATTCAAGATAAGAAAGTGAAAGACATCGAATGTTGGACTTGTTTCGATTACCCAGCCCGTAATGGAGCCTACAGTGACATGACTTACAACTGGCATCATTTCAGCGGCATAGATTGGGATGATTCGAGTCATACAAAGGCAATCTACAAATTCGTTGGTAACGCAAAACCAGGATGGGCCACCGACGTCGACAATGAGCTCGGTAACTACGACTATCTCATGTTCGCCGATGTCGACTACAGCCAACCCGACGTCCAGGCCGATGTTCTGCATTGGTCAACGTGGCTTTCTACGCAGGTTCCGGGGCTACGAGGCTTGCGTCTGGATGCCATCAAACACTACAGTGCTTCGTTTCAGTACAAGCTCATCAAACATCTTCGGGACCACACGGCAACAAAAGACTGGTTTTTCGTCGGCGAGTATTGGCGAGCAGACAGCAAGTTTCTTGCTAAGCACATCGACGGCTTTGCGGGACACATGAACCTATTCGACGTCAAGCTTGTGTACAACTTCAGCGACTTTTCTGCGGGGCGGACCAGGGACTTGAGGAAGATATTTGCCGGCTCATTGGTAGAGTTAAAACCTCGCCACGCTGTTGTAAGTCATCTCACAAATGTCCTTCCATGTTTCCAACGGGTCTAACTAATCTCACATCAGACATTTGTCGCAAATCACGACACGCAAGCCACTCAGTCGCTCGCCGCTCCAGTCTTGTCTTGGTTCCACGCCCACGCGTACGCCCTCATCCTCCTCCGCGCCGCCGGCCTTCCTTGTATCTTCCACGGTGACATCTTCGGCACGCTCGGCCCACAACCCTCGTCTCCCACCGCCGTACACCGTCTCATGCGCCTCTCCCTCATCCGCAAACTCTACGCTTACGGTCCACAACACGACTTCTTCTCCCACCGCCGGTACATCGGCTGGTCGAGAGAGGGTCATGCCGCCCACAGCAACGGCGCAGGCATTGCCGTCGCTCTCAACGTGTCTTGGAAATGGAGAGCTCTCAAGATGTTCGTCGGCAGACAGCATGCCGCCGAAACCTGGACGGATATGATGGGTTGGTCGTGGGACGAAGTCGTGATCGATCGGAATGGATGGGGTACGTTCAAGGTCGCGCCGCAGGTCATTGGTGTTTGGACCGTGAAGGAGGCGAGAGGGAGGGATACTGTCGATCAATTGATTTGGCCTGGCGGTTTAGAGGTCGCAAGTAGTGGTAACGACAGCGAAAGTGGTGAGGATGAGGTGGAAACCGGGCTGGGTGGGTTTAGTTTATAAATCGAACGTTCGGAGTGAAAAATTAGAATGGTTTGGGTTTCGGATTGTATTCAGTTGGGAGGCCAATTGCTTCTGATAGAACCTAAGGATCGAAGGAGTTGGTATCGCTCATATTCCGGTTTCTTGCGTCGCTTAAGTCAGCGAGAATCATGATCAGAAACACACCGTAGGCTCCGAGTAAAGTCTCTGTGTCTCGACGGAACAAGAGACACAGGGGTTTGCAAACTACTACGACGTCGCGAGTGAATTGGTTGCCCTGACGTCTGGGGTAGGTAATGAATTCAAAATCTAGCCACACTAGATACTATCCATATACACACCGCCTTCTCAAACATCACCCTGAACTCTGACCAGCCGACTGCGAAGCCTTGATCCCCTTCGCAGCATTCCCAAGACTCCGCATCAACTTGATCAGATTGGACACGAGTGGGCTCAACTCCTCATCCTTGCCGCTGGTGTAGATGTTGTTGCGCCTGAGGAGGTCGGTGATAGCCACCATGATGGCCTTGGAGTCGCAGACAGGCACGATGCGTTTCTCGGTCGGGTCCAGCGACGCGTCGAGGCAGGGGCTGCCCTTGCCGAGGACGATGAAGCGCTGGACGATGGGGGTGTCGTCGCCGTCGACGAAGACGATCTGTTGCTGTTCACGCGGGCTCATGTGCGGCATTGGTGTTGATTGGCTCGATACGATCGCGTAGGCCCAGAAGACTAGGCTGGCATGGTAGAGCGAGACGGCGGAGAAGTCCTGCAGAGTTTGTCGCTGGTATTCCTTTGCGGCGCGGAAGATTTGCCCAGCGTACCATACTGCTTGTCTTGATTCGCGGTTCTGGGCCCAGGTGACAAGGACGGGATAGGCGCGTCGTGCTTCTTCCTCCCCGGCTTTTCCGGCGAAAAGCTGGACGTCTTCGAGCGAGACGTGCAGGTTAAGCAGGACTCTTTCGTGGAGAATTATGGCCAGAGGTTGTGATCCGGACATCCAGTCGGAACTGTAGAGTTTGAATCGCTGAAGAGCTTGAATGATTTCTTGATACAGTGATTTGGTGATCAGAGATGAGTTTCCACCTGGATTACTCACATTCAGCCTGATCAGTTCACGATATTGCCATGACAACGACCAAAGACTGCATAGTACAAGTAGGTTGGTCAGTGGTATGTCGATGTTCTCGAGAAAATTCGTAACGAGAGAAAAGTCATCAGTCGCTGCTCTCAAAGTCGGCATAGGTCCTCTCGGACTGGTGTATCTTGACAAGTATAGATTCTTCCAATCATCAGAAGTTTCGGCTCGCCATAGATCAGACGAGGCTGGCAACTCGACCAGTACCTCGGACGGCGATATCATTGGTGGCATTATAAGAGAGATCGATGTTTGCGCGTCTCGCACAAGGAGGTGAAATGCTATTCTTTTGAACGATTCCCTTT
>JAOSBN010172254.1:0-20373 GCA_027563595.1 Erythroxylum suave | reverse complement strand
TTTATTTGCCTCCTAACAAGAACGAAGCATTAGATGCCTTTAAAGTATTTAAAACGGAAGTAGAGAAACAATGTGGTGAGCAAATAAAGATCGTGAGATTGAATAAAGGTGGAGAATTTTACGGTAGATACACTAAGGGTGGACAAACACTTGATCCATTTGTGAAGTTTCTTCAAAAGCATGGGATAATAACTCAATACACCGTGCTTGGGTCTCCGGACCAAAATGGTGTAGCAGAAAGAAGAAACCAAACATTATTAGACATGGTGCAGAGTATGCTTAGCAACTCTAAACTTCCTAAATCCTTGTGGACTGAAGCTCTTAAAGCGGCAGAGTATATATTAAATCGAGTTCCAACCAAAGTTGTTTCTAAAACACCATTTGAGTTATGGAAAGGTTCGAAATCGAGTTTGCGACATATACACATTTGGGGATGCCCTTATGAAGTAATAGTTTATAATCCACAGGAAAAGAAACTAGATCCAAGGAATATAAGTGGATATTTCATTGGATATGCTGAAAGGTTCAAAGGGTACATATTTTATTGTCCATCTCATAGTACTAGGTTTGTGGAATCAAGAAAGCAAAGTTTCTTGAGAATGACTTGATTAGTGGGAGTAATCAATCTCGGGACTTAGTTCTTAAGAATGATCATTGTGAAACACAAACTCCTACTTTAAGTAATAGATTGATTGATATTCATAGCCTCCCTCAAAGTCAAATGGGTAGTGGACATCCAATCATTAAAGTTTCACAAGCTGTTATGACAATTTAGTAGACCCGATTGTTCAGAAATCACCAGAGGTTGTTGAGTAACGAGTTGTATAAGCTCCTCCTTAGGAGGGCGCTAATACAACGTTAAGAAAATCAACTAGAGAAAGGAAATCAGCAATACCTAGTGATTACATTGTGTATTTATAAGAAGTTGACTATAACATTGGAGAAAAAAATGACCCTAAAATGTTTTCACAAGCCATGAGTTGCAATAAATCTCAATTGTGGTACAATGCTATGGTAGATGAGATGAATTCCATGGCATCTAATAAAGTCTGGGATATTGTCAATTTGCCTAATGGTGTAAAGGCCAGCGGATGTTAATGGGTCTTTAAGACAAAAAAGGACATTAGGCAACATTGAAAGATATAAAGCTAGACTTATTGAGAAAGGATTTACTCAATAAGAAGGAATCGATTGGACAGAGACCTTTTTTCTTGTATCTAAAAAGGATTCTTACGAGTGATTATGGCATTAGTTGCCCATTTTGATCTGGAGCTACATCAAATGGATGTGAAAACAGTGTTCTTAGATGAAGACCTAAAGGAAGAAGTTTATATGAAACAACCAGAAGGATTTTTCTTTAGTGATGGTGAGCATTTAATATGTAAACTTAAGAAATCCATCTATGGATTCAAACAAGCCTCCTGTTAATGGTATTTGAAATTCCATGATATTATCTCTTCATATAGTTTTGTAGAGAATATTATGGATCAATGCATATATTTGAAAGTTAGTGGGAGTAAAATTTGTTTCCTTATTCTATATGTGGATGATATTTACTTGCAACAAATGACAAGGGTTTGCTGTATGAGGTGAAACAGTTTCTTTCTAAGAATTTTGATATGAAGAATATGAGTGAGGCATGTTATGTCATTAGCATTAAGATCTATAGGGACAGATCTTAATATATTTTAGGTCTATCCCAAGAAACCTATATCAATAAGGTCTTAGAAAGATTTCAGATGAAAGATTGTTCACCGAGTATAGCACCTATTTTGAAGGGTGATAGTTTCAATTTGAATCAGAGCCCAAAAGATGAGCTTGAAAGGGAACAAATGAAAAATATTTTATATGCTTCTACAGTAGGGAGTCTAATGTATGCTCAAAATGTACAAGACCTGACATTGCATTTATTGTTAGAATGTTAGGAAGATATCAAAGAAACTCAAGTATAGATCACTAGAGAGCTTCCAAAAAGGTGATGAGGTACCTTCAAGGGACCAAAGATTGAATGGTTATTTATAGACAAAATGATAATCTCGAAGTAGTTGGCTACTCAGATTCGGACTTTGCTGGTTGTGTTGATTCATGAAAGTCAACATCTAGATATATGTTTATGTTTGCCAGTGGAGTCGTATCCTATAGGAATTCAAAGCAGATTTTGACCGCTACTTCTATCATAGAGGTGGAGTTTATTTCTTGTTTAGAGGCTACATCAAATGTTGTATGGTTGAAGAGTTTCATATATGAGCTTAGAATTGTGGATTCCATTTCTAAGCTATTAAAAATGTACTGAGACAATTCAGCTGCAATTTTCTTGGGAAAAAACAAGAGTGGTGGTCAAAGTAAACACATCGACATTAAGTATTTAGTCATTAGAGAACGTGTCAAAGAGAATAAAGTGATCATTCAAGATATTCACACTGAATTAATGATTGCCGATCCTTTAACAAAGGTATGCCACCAAAGAGTTTTAAAGATTATATTGCTAGAATAGAACTTGGTTCCATTGTGTGATTTATTGTATGTACTTTCACGAAACCTTTATTAACTTGTTGTTTTTCTCATTCTAGTGTACACATTTTATTTTGAGAATAACACATATTATGGACCTAGAAGAATAAACCTTGATGTTTATTCATTCAATTAAAGTGAAATAAGAAATAGGATGCATCATGATACATGGAAGATAATACTCTCCTTTAGAGGACTTATCATCATGATTTGTGTATTTGGTTTCTTTCTTTACGTAGAGGTTTCATGACTTTTAACTTGCATTTATGACCCAAGTGGGAGATTGTTGTCCGTTGGACCCAACAATTGCACCATTTACTATGGGTTGTATTTGTTGCTTTACTTATGAAACCTTACATCTGTTACCACTATCTTATGTTATTTTGATGGAAGACAATAAGGTATATAACCATTAGGCATAGGGTATTGGGTTCCTAAACTTAGCAACATTTTGCATACACCATCTCTTGCCTTTGTTAAAAGCTTAGAAGAGCCCTCTCATATCTGTGCAAAATCTCTCAACATCAATGAGAAGGGGTATGTAATAAAATTTTGCATTTTTCTTTTTCTATAATAGACATGTATGTAGATTATTATCATGTCTAACAGAATACACACAAACTTCGTAATTTCTTTCAATATTTACATGTTCCATGGACAAAAGTTACTTGTACATATGTTGCCACTACAAGAAAAGAACCGCTTTTGCAATGTTTTAAAAACGTCGCAGAAGGTGGAAAAACGTCACAAAAAACGTTGTGGAATGTGATTTAGGTAAACAATTTCTGCGATGTTTTCGAAAAAATGTCACAGAAAATACTGACATTCCGCGACATTTTTAAAAATGTTACTGAAAGATTGAACTTTCCGTGACGTTTTTAAAAACGTCGCGAAAAGTCACATTCTGCAACATTTTTAAAAACATCGCGAAAATTAAAAACGTCGCGGAAAGTCACATTCTGCAACGTTTTTTAAAACGTCGCGAAAAGCATTCCGCGACGTTTTTTGGAAACGTCGCAGAAAGTCGTTTTTAAAAACATCGTAGAAAGCATTCTGTGATGTTTTTCTTTTAATTATCCTTTTTGAAAATAATTTTAATTTAATAATTATTTTTAAATAAAAATTTTTGAAAAATCTTATTTGTTTAATATCTATTCAATATTATTTATATATTTTATTTATTTGATTCTTCAATTTTTTTAGTATATCATTTCTAATGAAGATTTTGTAATTATTTACTAAGAAGATTGATGAACTAGTTAAAATGTTTAATCCGATTAAGCTATTTGATATACACTCAAATTCAAATTCAAATCAAATGATAAGATTAAGTTTGCTAGATTTTCCAAGTGCAAGAGAGAATATAATAAACGATAAAAAAACTGCACATATGACATTTAAAGTCATTATTTCACTCATCAAATACAAGTATTGCAATTACATTTAAAGCAAGTAACTAATTACTTAATTAATTAATGTAGCAAAGTCACATTGGGAATTGTATTACTAGCTATTCCATAGGCATTGAAGGTGTTGGAGGTGAGGTCCTGGCCTGCAACTAAAGAAGAAATCTTGATGTTGTTGAGTACAAGATTGATGCAGCCTATGGATTGGCTGCACATGAGCTCCATTGGAATAGGTGATGGACTTGTCCCATGAATTGAAGAAAAAGTATTGTCGCTTATGGCAACTGCCTCTGTCTTCATTCACAACCACAAAAAATAAGTCATCATCTATGAACTGCCAACTTTGCACTTGAGAAGTTGCTCCATTGAATCCATCAACCATAAATGAATCATCTGGAGGTTGATTACCTGAGTTGTTGTCCGGAGAAGCTAAGTCAAGGTCTAGGCATGCCTCAATTATGTTTATTTTAGTTTCAAGAATGTCCTGATCACAACCATTAAAAGCAAGCTCATGCTGGTCACTTCTTGTACTTGACTTCTTGGCAGTTATCGGGCATGTAATTTCCAAGAATGAAGTTTTTACTTGCCGAATGAGAGTTGGATCCTCTTAAACCTTTAGAAACAAATGATGAAAAAGCTACATGTCTTAAACTGGCATCCACAAGATATTATACTCCTAGTAGTAATCTGATGATAGAAGAATTACCAGCTCAGTCACACCCAACTTAACCATGCCTCTAGCAAATGGAAAACGTACCACAGTTTGACAATTCAAACTACAAAAGCTACCATCAGTACTGTGCTGCATAATACAATAACCACTATTTCTGCTAGATGAGCATTTCCCATGAGGAAAAGGGAGCACATAAATGTCTACAAGGCAAGAGTTCAGTAGAAGTTGATAGGATAATTTACCTGAATAGAAGCACTCTTGAGGTTGACCGTTGACAAAAGTTCATTCATCGACCCAAAAACAAAGAAACAAAGGATTTTGAGCTTCCTCCCCATCTTGAGAAACACATCTTTGAATCTTTTTTTTTTTTCTTCTACCTGAAATGAACTGAAACCTATGAATAAAACGAAGCAACTTACCTTAGCTAGCAAAGATTGACTAACAATCTTACTGTCAGCAAAATGAGCATTGCATAACCAAATTGGCTGACTATTCGATAGGCTTCTCCCTGGCAATCTATGAGTGATTACGAGAAAGAATTAATGAAAATGAATCAAATAATAAACAAATTACAGAAAGTAAAAAATGGCAAGGAATTTTTCTTACCCTTGGCCAACATTGAACATAAAGGACATGCATACCAAATAGTACCACTCGGTATTAGTGAGACCTTCAGGGGATAATGATGCTGAAGGTCTCCTAGCTTGTGAGCTGGAGACCTTTGTCACAAAGTTCATTTGCTATTCTCTTCTTCCGCATTGCAAATTGATGATGCTAACACAATAAAATGCAGTTTTAAATTGCACAAACAATGAAGAATGAGATTCACTACTATATTGATTAACTCTTAAGTCCTCTATCTACAAAAAACAAGAAGTCAGATAAGTGGTACCTCTAAAAAGCTCATCATAACATACCTCATCATCATTAATGTATGGTTCATACCAATTCCATAAAGTCTTCGGATCAGCAGCATATCTTAAATACAGGAATCCAATCTGCTAGAAGAATGAGGGAAATTAGAAAGATACGCAAGGAGTTACTTTGAGAAAAAGAAAAGAAAAGAAAAAGGGAAAAATTACCGCTCGAATATAAGGAGAGTCGGTGTACTTTAAGGCTGTGCATTTGCTTGACAGTTAGCCTCATGGTGAAGAACTTGTATAGAAGACAGAAAGCAGTAGAAGGACCGCGACAATTTCCAGTCATCCAAGGCTCAACGTGGTCGACCTGGTTGAAGATTTCGTCAATCACTTCATGGTACATCTTCAACCGGTAAAGCTCCTTAAAGTAGTCCGAAGACAGAATATTCATACACAGGACCTTCTCCAATAGCGAATCTATCGCTTTCCCACTCGTCTGTATCTCCATTGGAGATTTTTAATTTACCCAACAAATCGTATCTCCAATTCAGTTCCTACAACAACAACAAAGAGAAATGAGGGAAAGAACATATAACAGAATAGCGTAGAAGTCCAAATACAAAAGCATCAAAAGAAGGGATTTGAACTGAATTTGCTTCACCCAGCCGCGCCGATGTTCTTCAATTTTAGGAAAACCTAGGGATTCCTTGAAGCAATTTGGAATACGAGGCAATAACTTCTTCGCTTTGAACCCTAATAAACAACGGCAGCCAAAAATATATGTTTCTTAATATATTTTTCGAAGCTCTTACACGAAATAGAAAGGGTTTTAATTTGGGTGAAAAGTGTTCAGAAGCGAGGGATTACTAATTTACTCCTGAATCCCAACTCCTGAATCAAGAACCACATATTTTTAGACACGCACAACATAAACTTGACCTGTAATGAGAACATAACCATAAACCCAAACCAAAAAAAACCAAAAAACAGACAATCAAACCTTGACCGACTGCGAGACCTGGATAAAGACCTAGATCTCGACCTTCGACGACTAGCAGGTGGAATTGAGGCACGTGGAGATGCAGACCTTCCATCTCTTAGGTAGGACAACTATGAAGGAAAATCAAGAATATTTCAAAAAGATTGCCCATTTCGATAAACTAGAAGCAATATTAAAGGAAAGAAACAGATGGTGGAGACGGAGAGGAAGCCAGAGGTGAGAGCAAAACTGGGGAACCTTCGAGAGTGAAGGGACTAGAGAAGAAACGCGCTGAGAAATCAAAATATTTAATTAAACAAAGGACAAACGTCTTTTGCAACGTTTTATCCGACAAAACATCGCGGAATTTATTTTGTGACATTTTATTAATAAAATGTAGTAAAAAGTGTTACAAGTTTACATCGTTTTTATAAAACGTCGTAAAAAAGTTGAACTTTTCATGACGTTTCAACTTTTTTATGACGTTTTTTAAATGTCACGAAAAGTCTTTATGATAAAACGTCACAAATTGTCTTATTTTTTTGTAGTGTGCTCATATATATCCAGTCCACCAAGTTTATTAGCTACAATTTGTGCAAGTTTTATATGTTTGTTCATCGAGTTTGCAGAGGTGCTAGTTTCTTAAAATGCCTTTGATTAAGTGCTACTTTTCACTAAGCATAATAGTAATGTATAATGAGAAGTCAAGAATTTAACCCCAAGCATATATCATTGTATGAGTTGAGTTAAATCTAAATCCCACACTAAATTTAGCCAAGAATTTAAATTGTGAATGAAAATAATATCACAAATGTGGTTGGGTATATTACCGTACAATATGAACAAGTATACACACATTAACTACAAGTTTTGTGATAATACGTAACTGCACAGCAGATTAACCCACAACCCGCAATTTAGATTTTAGGCTACCTTAAATGGTTCTTGAATGCCAACCAATGAAACAAACAAGCGAAGCGAAAGGAAACAAAGCCCCGGAGAAGGGAAAACGTTCTACACTTATGGAATTTAGAGAAGAGAAAATGTAGTAAAGCAGAAGGGCAAGTAGCCGTATTTCGCAAAACATATATATTACGCAGTAGAAATTCACCCAACCAGAGAAGCTATATTACTCAGTGGCCTCCGGAGTCATCTAGAAGATTCTCCACAATTCTACAATATTCAGGATAAAGTTAGAGATGGGTGGAAGATTCTAGAACCTTGTAGAGTATTGTAGATAATACTTGAATGTATAGATATTTGTAGAAAATTCTAGATAGCCATTGTGAGTCATTGGATCAAATTGATCCTAGTCGTCTATTGAGGAGGTGGAAGGCTATAAATAGCCAAGAGACCTCATACCTTATGGTATGTAGAGTTCTTTGAGTAATAAGAGCTTTCTTTATATTCTCCAAGTTAGCTTGCGTTCCTTTCATCTTTCATACCTCAAAGCTGCTTCCGCAAAGTGTTCGATCTATGTACTCTTAAGAAACACTTATAGGAAGGCTGAACTAGCATTCTAGCCAATGAAGGCGTTCCTAACTCGAGAAATTTGCTAGTGTTGCATGGTTCGCAAGGTGTCTAAGACCAAGCCCGTGACAATTGGTATCAGAGCGGAGGTTCCAACCACGTTGGTAACAAAGGGGAAGTTCCAACCAAGTTGGTGATCGAGCGAAGTTTCAAGTAAGTACTTTGCTTGTGTTTGATATTTTGTTTGAAAGATAGCCGGTGCAGGAAACAATAATGCTTCCCAAGTTGAGGGAACATCCAAGCAATCCACCCGTGGGAGATCCAAATCAAGGGATGCCCTGGTCAACGTGAATGATAGGCTAGCAAGAGTAGAGCTTGTTGTAGCTGAGGGGCAGAAGAAGTTCGAGGAGTATGAACATCGCATCGAGGAACTTAAAGGTGATAGTGAAGAGTTCCGTGGGGAGATGCAAGGTGCCTTAAACGAAGTCCTCTCAAGATTCCTAGGCCAAGTGGAGTCCTTGAAGGGTGCTTATCAATCTGAGATTGATGCGATGAAGGATGAACTCAACAAGGTTTCCAATGAGTTGAAGGAGACCAAGGACAAGCTGACCCTCTGCAAGAAGGCAATTGCTCAAGGACGAAACATTGCAATCTCGACGGTAGTCACCAATCCTTCAAGGGTGAATATTCCAAAGCCTAAGATGTTCAAGGGGCAAAGGAATGCGAAGGAGGTGGACAATTTCCTGTAGAGCTTGGAGCAATATTTCAAAACTCTAGGTGTTGAGGATGATGCTAGTAAGATCAATAGCGCCACTCTCTACCTTGAAGACACCGTAATGGTGTGGTGGAGAAGGAGATATGGAGACATTGAAAAGGGGACATGCACTATAAGTACACAGGGCAAGTTCAAGAGAGAACTCAAGAGGCAGTTTTACCCAGAAAATGCGGAGGAGGAGGCGAGAGCAAAGCTAAGACGTCTTCATCAAGAAGGAAGCATTAGAGACTATGTGGCTCAATTTTCTGAAGTGCTCTTGGAGATTCCGGATTACCCTGACAAAGAGGCACTCTTTGCATTCAAGGATGTTCTTCAAAATTAGGTCAAGATGGAAATCCAACGCCATGGAGCCCAAAATCTTGCAAGTGCTATAGCCATTGCCGAATCCTTCGTGAAGTTCAAGAAGTTCGATAAGCCCAAGTTCAACAAAGACAAGGGTGATAAGGAGAAGAGTGGGGGAGAGCATGAAGGCAAGATGGACTCACCCAAACATGGCAAACATAACAAGTATAAGAAGGGCAAGAGCAACAACGATGGAGACAAAGGTGAGAAAAAGTTCACACCTAAATGTTGGTTTTGTGATGGACCACACAGGGCTAGAGAGTGCCCGAAGAAGAGCAAGCTCTCCGCCTTAATCGAAGAGAGGGAGGGAAGTGAACCCGAACAAGTGACGATAGGCTCGCTTCAACTCCTCAATGCCATCAAGAAGATGGAGGTGCCTAAATCCGAGAAGAAGGGCCGCTTGTTCGTTGAAGCCAAGATTGGTGGCCAAATGGTAAAAGCATTGGTGGATACCGGCGCTACCAATAACTTCATTCGAGTGGAAGAAGCCAAGCGGTTAGGCATCAAATATACCAGGGATGAAGGGTGGATCAAGGCCGCGAACTCGAAGGCAACAACCACATATGGAAGTGCTCGAGGAGTTAAGGTATGTCTTGGTGATTAATATGGCGAAATTAACCTTTCGATTGTTTCTTTGGATGATTATCCTTTAGTGCTTGGGATGGAGTTCTTCGATACCGTCAAGGTGATGCCAGTTCCATTTGCCAACACCATGTGCATCATGGAGGAAGGCAAGACGTATATGGTGAAGCTTTCGAGGGAAACAAGACCTCAAGCCAAGCGTGTTTTGGCCATCCAACTCTTGGAAGAAGAGACACCACCCGAGTTGCCAAAAGCCCAACCATCTAGGAGAGAGGTGGATCATGTGAGTAAGAAGGTGCAAGGCATGGTACCTCCCAAGTTTGATGAAGCTAGGAGGCGACCGATGGAGTCAGTAGGTGAAGACTCCAAGTTCGTGAAGAAGGCGAACTTTATGGCATGGAGCCATTTCCTCAACCGTCCAAAGACCACATGGAAGCAAGCAAGTTGGCAAGCTTTTGTGGCGAGTTGTGATTTGGTGATGAAGCCAAAGCCGAGAGGAGCAACCTTAGGGGAGGATGCTCGAAGATTGAAGGCAAGTTTGGGAGCCATCGCAAGTCCAAGAGTCTCTTTGGTAAATTGTTTTGAGGAGAAGAAGCACCGCCCACAAGCCATGAGTTCGAAAGAATTGGCAAGTCGAGTGAGGATATGTCGATTCGGGTATAAAGGTGGGACCTCGAATACCAAAGGCAAGCGACCGTTCGGGCCAAGGAGGCAAAGGTTGAGGAAGGAGAATATGGAACCACACCAAGAGTGTGTAAGACTAAAGCAACGAGGACGTTGCCAGGTTGAGTGGGGGAGAATGTCACGCAGTGGAAATTCACTCGATCAGAGAGGCTATATTCCTCAGTGGACTCCGGAGTCATCTAGAAGATTCTCCACAATTCTACCATATTCAGGATAAAGCTAGAGATGGGTGGAAGACTCTAGAACCTTGTAGAGTATTGTAGATAATACTTGAATGTATAGATATTTGTAGAAAATTCTAGATGGCCATTGTGAGCCATTGGATCAAATTGATCCTAGCCGTCCATTGAGGAGGTGGAAGGCTATAAATAGCCAAGAGATCTCATATCTCATTCATTGTAGAGTTCTTTGAGTAATAAGAGCTTTCTCCATATTCTCTAAGTTATCTTGCGTTCCTCTCATCTTTCATACTTCAAATTCGCTTCCGCAAAGTGTTTGATCTAAGTACTCTTAAGAAGTACTTGTGAGAAGGCTGAACTAGCATTCTAGGCAAGGAAGGCGTTCCCAAGTTGAAGAGTTTGCTAATGCCGCACGGTTCGGAAAGTGTCTAAGACCGAGCCCGTGACATTGTGCAAGGGGCATACTAATTTGTTCTGTATCATTCCCATTTTGTCAGATTTCCCTGAAGGGACACGTTGGAGCTTTTGCGCAATAATGATTAAAGGTAGTTTACTAATTTAAGTTAACGACGTAGTTTTATTCAAGTTAAACAACGAACCACTACATCCTTTTACTAAAAACTGAACCAAATACTCCTTTTCGAGACGTGTCTCAACACGAGTAATGCTCATCCATAGCAACGAAAAGACACATTGACCCAGGCATTTAATGTAGACGGCTCTACTCTAACATGACCGATTTTTGAAGAACTCAATATAGAACCAAACTTCTACCATGAATATGAAATATCCCAGAGTTACTTATAAAATGTATTGTTCAGTTTTTTTTCTAATATTCATTAGGTTTTTCAATTTTATTGGACTAATCATAAGTTCCTAAAATCCTATTATGAGAATTATAAAGGATGCAAACCTGAAACTTTAAAATTCTTTAGGTTCTTTCATAACTTATACATTTCTGCGTATAAGGAATCATTACGTATTGATTGGTCAGCTAATGATTGATCAATGACCCTGCTTAATATCAGGTTTCCATCAGCCCTAGATTTTCTGGTAGTTCCAACTTTTATACTATTATTGGAAACGAAACGTCCGTAATTGACCCGACCAAAGAACATGCCCAGAAAGCTGGAGGATTATCAATAGGGAAAAGTCCCCCTCTCTTCTCTTTTGTAGTGACTCTAACTCAAGACCTCCTATAAAAGCGAGAGTCTTAAATGAAGAGTTGGAACCAATTAAGTTACTTGAACTTATCAAGCATTGTTCGGATTCTTAAAAGCCATGAATGATCAAATCATATAAATACAATCTTAACCAAAAAATGTGTATTAAAAGAAACCAGAACAAACTAGGGAGCATACTATTACTTCTTCAAACTATTACTTCTTTTGTGATATAATTTATCATATTTAATTATTTTATAATTATTCATAATTCAAAATATATGATAATTAAATAATTTTATAGGATAAGTAATAATTTTAAAATATAAAATATTAAAATTCACGATATTCCAGCATGTTTAATCCTAAAAGAAATTGATTCTTTTATTCGTATCCAAAAATAGATTTATGAATTGATTGTTTTTACTTTATTTAGCATACATTGACAAATAAAGTAGATTCGGTCGGCATCACTTAGCTTGGAAATTGAAGGCAAGGCACTGACTTCATAAAAAGGTTACTCTCTTCCGTAAATGGAGTGATCAACACTCCCGAAGATCAAATGCTACGGTGATCAGGGACGACAATGGATCAAGTGGCTCCTGAAAGCACCTCAGTAATTCCTGAAGAAGATCAGATGCTATGGTAATTAGGGATGGCCCTGTCCGAATTGTATTTTTAAATTAAAATGTTAAAACGACATCACTTTTACTAAAATGACGTTATTTTGTTAATATGTGTCAAGCTAATTTGAACTTGAGCCCAGTACAAGGCCCTTATTTTTTCAAAAATTGAGCCGAGGCTTGATCAAACCATAACTAGCACATTGACGTCAGGTCGGGTTAAGTCAAGTTGGGCCCGAGTTCAATTGATATTTCTAATAGTGATTAGCCTAATCATAAGCTTGACAGAAATGATTTTTTAAAGACTATTACTCTTGAATTGAATAAAGAAATTTTTACGTTTAAAATATATATTATTTTTGCTTTCATTTATAAAATTGATAATTTCTTATTACTTTGATTTTTGAATTATTCTTATTTTATAATATTTTTTAAGAAATTAAATAGTATATTACTTACCATTGCATCGTTACAAACAATAATGAGCTCAAGGCTAGCAAAGCCGAAACCAGATCTTCTGTACTCATCATTCTGTACCAATTCTATTCTACTCGATCTCATCCATACAAATATGTGAGACCTATATGATATCCACAGGAATATATGGATAAAATTGCATAAGTCAAAGTTAGTATAGAGTAGTAGATACAGAGAATCTCCAAAGCCTACTGATTACAGAGAATCCAAAGGAGTCATGGGGTGAAAGTTATATAACTGTGTCATATTTAGAGTCAACAAATCACAGCCGCCATCTGCTTTTCATGTCCAAGGAGAGGGAATGGCTTGTTTAGCAAATATACCAGCTCTGATGTGATTTATTATTCTGTCTACCAGCTGATATGTGTCCTCCTTCTTGTTGGTAAACCTTTGTCGATTGTGTTCCCTCTGTTGAAGTAAAGGCACAAATTTGTTTCTTTCTCTATGTCTTGTTATGCCACATTGGTAAGGGAGTACAAGTTTGAAGGGTTTATTATTGTTAATATTCTTTGGCCTCATAGTTGAAGATTCTAGTGAGTTTTGATGAAAGACCACACGCGCGCGAGCCGTTGCCCGCCCGTCCAGTCCGGACTGGGTGCCCAGCGGGCCGTGGGCTTATTGACATGGGCCTTTTATTTTCCTACTTATCCAACTGATACATTTTTTTTGTATCTCTTTATAGCAGCCTTTATTTTTGTCAAAACCGTTTTGTTTCCTTCTAAAAACGAATATCTCTATTCCTTTCAATTTGTTATCTGAAAAAAGTTTGCTCTCTCCTGTTTTCTTCTTCTCTTCATGGGCGAAAGTTACCTGTACATCTTCCATCCCTTCGACTGCGAGTGCACGCTTTCGGAGGTTTGTTGTGTTAACCTTGGGGAGCGACTGGCTTTACTATTTTGGACCGAGGACAAGTCGAAATCGCTTTCAAGGCAACTGTGTTTCACGGCACAACCTTGTTCCATCAAAGATAAGTCTTGTTTTTTCTTCTGCAGTCATTGTTTGTTGCTTCTTCAATTTGAAAGCAATTTTTTTTCTCAATGACTACGCTCAATCTCTCGAAAACTCTTCCTGATTTGTCTAAATTAGAACCTCTTGACGGAACTAATTATAAACGTTGGTCCTAGAAATTTCTCATATTCTTTGAACAACTAGAGATCGATTATGTTTTGTTTTCTGACCCTATTGAATATGTTATTGTCCCTTCCATTTCTGTAACTATTGTTTTGTTTTCTCAATCATATGACAAATCCGTTGTTTGATCTATTTGTGAATTATAAGTCTGCTAAACAAATTTGGGATATTCTGGAAAAGAAATATGGTGCAGATGATGCTGGAAAGAAGAAATATGTCGTCAAAAATTGGCTCAAAATTTAGATCGGTCATGACAAGCCAATCATGGATCATGTTCATAATTACGAAAATCTTGTTGCTGAGATTCTGTCTGAAGGCATGAAAATGTGTGAAATTCTGCAAGCCAATGTTTTGTTGGAAAAATTCCCTCCCTCCTGGAACGATTATAGAAGCCATCTGAAACACAAGAAGAAGGAGATGACCCTTCAAGAACTCATCGGTCATATGAGGACAGAAGAGGCAAACCGCCTCAAAGATAAGTTTGAATCTTTTTCTTTACATTTTATTAAAGCTAACTTGGTTGAATCTGCTCCTTTGAACAAAGACAGGTATAAAGGCAAAGGAAAGAGTAACCAAAAACATGGTCAATCAAAGAAGCCTAATAAGTTCTGCCAGTTTGACAATAGAATCCAAAAACCCAAAGGAGCTTGTTATGTCTGTGGAAAGCCTGGACACAAGACTTACCAGTGTCATCAACGACATGGCCAATCCAAGCCTGATCAAAACCCCAATGGCCAAGTCAATCTTGCTTAAGCTAATGAGGTGATTGCATCCATGATAGTTGAAGCAAATCTGGTGGCCAACAAATTAGATTGGTTGCTAGATACAGGAGCTTCTAGACATCTCTGTGCAAACAAGGAATTGTTTCATGACTTTGAGGAAGTCACAGATGGCAAGTGTGCTTACATGGGGAACTCTACCACTGTTGGAGTAATCGGTAAAGGAAAGATTCTTCTCAAGTTAACTTCTGGAAAAACTTTATCCTTAAGCAATGTTTTGTACGTTCCCTCACTGTGAAGGAATTTGGTCTCAGGAGCTTTTCTCAACAAAGTCGGCCTTAAACTTGTTTTCGAAGCTGATAAAGTTGTGATTTCTAAAAATGGGGACTTTGTTGGGAAGGGTTACCTGAATGATGGTTTATTTGTACTGAATATTGCTTCTGAAATTGTTAATGCTACGACTTTTAGTTCTGCTTATATTGCTGAGTCTGTTGATTTGTGGCATGGTAGATTAGGGCATCTGAATGTTGCTTCTATTAAAAGTCTTAAACATATGAAACTCATACATGCTGTGAATGTTGATAATTTTGCAAAGTGTTCTATATGCGTGGAAGCTAAGCATGCTAAGACACCTTTTAAATCTATCACAACTAGAAAAACCAAATTGTTGGAATTAGTACATTCAGACTTAGCAGAATTCAAGAATACAATTAGTAAGGGAGGAAAATGGTATTACATAACCTTTGTAGATAATTTTTTTGAGATTTACTAAATTATACTTACTAAGGTCTAAAGACGAAGCAGAAGAGATGTTCTTGAAATATAAAGCAGAGGTAGAAAATCAATTAGATAGGAAAATCAAAAGATTCAGGTCCGATAGAGGTGGAGAATATAGTACCAATTCGCTTAAGTCTTTTTGTGAACAAAATGATATTATATATGAAGTTAGTGCTCCTTATACAGCCCAATAGAATGGTACAGCTGAAAGGAAAAATAGGACTCTTAAAGATGTGATGAATACTATGCTTTTAAGCTCAGGTTTGTCAGATAATATGTAGGGAGAGGCTGTTTTATCTGCTTGTTATATTCTTAACAAGGTTCCTCATAAAAAACTAGATAAGACCCCGTATGAGCTATGGAAAGGCTTTGCACCAAATATGAAATTCTTAAAAGTGTGGGGGTGTTTAGCGAAAGTTGGTTTGCCTAATTTTAGGAAGGAAAACATTGGTTCTAAAACTTTTGATGCTGTTTTTATTGGTTATGCTCAGAATAGTGCTACATATAGATTTATGTCTTTGAGTGATTACTCTATCTTTGAATCTGACTATGTAGAATTTTTCGAGCATGTATTTCCTTTGAAAAGAATGTTAATCATGTTTCTATGCCTGTTGAGTTGCCTATTTCTATAACTTCTGTTAATCCTATTAATGATGTTGATGCCGATATTGGTAATAGAGAACCTAGAAGGAGTAAGAGACGTAGAATCGAAACTAGCTTTGGTCCTGACTTTATTATTGCTTTCTTAACTGATGTTTTCCATGTTGATATGCTTAATGATAAGATTGTGTCCACTTTTTTGATTGAGGAAGATCCAAGCAATGAACTCAGTTGATGCTAGTTTTTGGAAAGAGGCCATAAATAGTGAACTAGAGTCAATCATGGCTAACCATACCTGGGACTTAACTGATCTGCCTAAGGGATGTAAACCAATTAGTTGCAAGTGGATCTTTAAGAAAAAATTAAGACCTGACGGTTCAATAGAAAAGTTTAAAGCTAGACTTGTAATTAGAGGTTTTACCCAAAAGAAAGGCATAGACTACTTTGATACTTATTCTCCTGTGACCAAAATTGCTACTATTAGAACTTTAATTGTGTTGGCTGCCATTCATAATTTGACAATGCATCAAATAGATGTAAAAATTGCTTTTTTGAATGATGATCTAGTTGAAGAAATTTATATGTTGCAACCTGAAGGATTTGTGGTTCATAGTCAAGAGAATAAGGTATGTAAACTGAGAAAATTCTTATATGGTTTGAAACAAGCCCCTAAACAATAGTATGAGAAATTTGATAGCATGTTAGTGAAAAATAATTTCATTGTTAATACATCTGATTCTTGTGTTTATTCTAAAATGATATGATTAGACTGTGTGATAATATGCCTGTATGTGGATGACATGTTAATATTTGGAACTAATGTGCAAGTTGTTAATGAGACTAAGACGTTCTTGTCTTCCAAATTTGAAATGAAAGACCTAGGAGAAGCTGATGTGATTTTAGGAATTAAAATAAAAAGAAATGAAAACGGTATTTCCTTGTGTCAGTCTCATTACATTGAAAAATTGTTAAAAAGATTTAGTTCCTTTGATGTTGTGCCTGTGAGAACTCCATATGATTCTAGCATAGATCTTAAAAAGAACAAAGGTTCTAGTGTTTCTCAAACTGAGTATGCTAAAATTATAGGAAGTGTAATGTTTTTGATGAACTATGCTCGACCTGATATTGCTTATGCTGTAAGTAGACTCAGTCTCTACACTCATAATCCTAGTAGTGAACATTGGAATGCTCTTTATCATTTGCTTAAGTATCTGAAAGGGACTATTGATTGGTGTTTGCATTTTGGCAAATTTCCTGCTGTTTTAGAAGGATTTTGTGATGCAAATTGGGTTTCTGATAACGATGAAGTTAGCTCTACTAGTGGTTATGTATTTACATTAGGTGGAGGTGCTATTTCACGGAAATTGTCAAAACAAACATGTATAGCACGCTCCACCATGGAATCTGAATTTATTACTCTTGAGTTAGCAGGACAGGAAGCTGAATGGTTGAGGAGTCTATTAGCAGATGTACCACTGTGGGGGAGACAAGCTACTCCAGTTTCTCTTCACTGTGATTCATAGGCAGCAATTGGAATTGCCAAGAACAGTGTTTTCAATGGCAAAAGGAGACATATTCGCATTAGGCATAGTGCAGTTAAAAAGTTGTTGAAAAATGGGGTAATCGTTTTAAAGTATGTGAGATCAGAGAGAAATTTGGTAGATCCACTTACGAAAGGTTTGACCAGGAGACTAGTCCTAAATACGTCGAGAGGGATGGGACTAAAGCCCTTAGACTAAAGTAGTGTGGTGGATACCCGCTTGTGGTCAAACAAAGCCATACAAGTCCTTAGTATGCACTACTTACTCATCCCTATGGCATAAGGTAGTGCTGAGTAAGAGGTTGAGCTTTAAGGCTTTTAATGAGTCCCTAGCCCAATTTGGGTGGTCCTATTGAGACGGACTTGATGGATTCACCGTTTGATATGATTGGGGTTGAGCTTATTATGGCTCTTAATGATATCATATCCTGAACTAGGTGGTCATATTGAGAAGGACTTGATGAAATCACCTACATGAGTGTGAAGGTATAGGCCGCCTTCTATGAAATACGGGGGCTGTTTTCTAGAGCACTCATGAGAACCCAAGGTATGCGTATGGCCCTAAAAGTGCTTGTTAGGTATCGTGGAGTTTGCACAAATTTGAGGGTATGATATGTGTTGTGGGGGTCTCGACTAAAGACTGATAAGTTCAAGAGTCGTTCACTTATTAGTTTAAGTTGTTGCCTTGCTCCACTAAATGTTAATTCAAATCGAAAAATATTAATACTTAAGGTATAAACCCTCCTTTCGTCCAGGAATTCTTATTCTTCTTTAACATTTTCTTTGATTGTGCCATTAGTGGGGGGTTGTTGGAGTAAAGACACAAATTTATTTCTTTCTCTATGTCTTGTTATCCCACATTGGTAAGGGAGTACAAGTTTGAAGGGTTTATTATTGTTAACATTCTTTGGCCTTATAGTTGAAGATTCTAGTGGGTTTTGATGAAAGATTACACGCGTGCGTGCCGCCGTCCTCTCATCCAATCTAGGCTGGGGGCGCCGCGGGTCGTGGGCTTATTGACATGGGCCTTTTATTTTCCTATCTATCTAACTAATACAGTTTTTTTTGTATCTCTTTATGGCAGTCTTTACTTTTGTCAAAACCGTTTTGTTTCCTTCTAAAAACGAATATCTCTATTCTTTTCAATTTGTTATCTGAAAAAACGTCTGCTCTCTCCTGTTTTGTTCTTCTCTTCTTGGGCGAAAGATACCTGTGCATCTTCCATCCCTTCGACTGCGAGTGCATGCTTTCGGAGGTTTGCTGTGTTAACCTTTGGGAGCGACCAGCTTTACTATTTTGCACCGAGGACAAGCTGAAATTGCTTTCAAGGCAGTGGTGTTCCACGGCACAGCCTTGTTCCATCAAAGATAAGTCTTGCTTTTTCTTTTGCAGTCATTGTTTGTTGCTCCTTCACCCTCCAAATGTTATAGATGGTTATGGTAAAAGCTGCTACATATAAAGCAACATTAGGAGCTTCCTTGGCTTACCGATAATCTAGTGGAGCACATACCTTACGATGATAACATGTACAAGAGTCAACTCCAGATCGCCTTAAAGTAGCTGCAAATGAAGAAAAGATGATCGCGCTCCTCATATGCCATATTACATAATATACACACGTCATCACCTCTACCGTGCCATTGCTTCCAAGTTTTTAGTTGACTTTTAGGCTTGGTTTAGGAAAGTGATAGTGGTTGATAATCTGCTGAAGTAAGTACTTATGTATTTGGGATTACTATTTTGGTAACTACTAAAACGTGAAAATAGGTATTTGACAAGTACGGTTGTAATTGCTGAAAAGAGATAAAATGATTAAAAAGTCCATTGATTTAATAAACTATTAATTGTTGTATAAATAATTAAAAAATATATTATTAGTCATATAAATTTAAAATTATAAATAATAAAATATTAAATTAAAATAAGAAAATATAAATAAAATAAATTTAGTAAATAAATATTTCAAAATTGCATTATTAGTCATATAAATTCAAATTATAAATATTAAATTATTAAATTAAAATAAGAAAATATAAATAAAGTAAATTTAATAAATAAAATATTTCACTTTACTTAAATACTATAGGCAAAAACTTCCTTCTATTAATTAAGTAAGGGTATAATGGAAAATACTAAAATATCATGAGGTAATTATTGGAAGTTAAAATTTCTACCGCATAAGCAGTTTTCTACCGCAGCCCCCTTTCTGCTTATTTATTTCTACGATAGCACTACAGTTTTCTTCAACCTGCAGTTGTCTACCGCAAATTCAAACGTGTAACTGCGTTTAAAAATTACAGCAAATAAGTACTTATCCCTACTGCATCACAGATCTAAACACAGCCTTAATTGTTAGCCACGTTATAAAGGTGGCTTTGGGACTTATCAGGTTATGCCAAAGAAGAGAAAACCATGGAATTACTGCTGTCTCGTCCGACAGAAGACTATAGCAAGTTTTGTTTGAAAATACCCCATTCGTAGCTAACCGTGAGGAGATGGTATCTTCCATTTCCAGATTTGCTAAGATAGCCAAATGTGGCGTGAGTCCATGAAAACCACGAAAATTTTCCTTCCAATGACCATCCTCTATCAGAGAAGACACCTTATGGTTCAATGCCATTCGGTTTCGAAGCTGTTGGAGTCCAGTAGCATGAGTAAGGAGGCTAATATCTAACCAGTTTGTATTCTGATCATTGCCGATAGTGTGCTGAATGTGAGGATAAATAAATTAACGTAGCCTCATCATTTGTTTTAGAATCCAAGATCCTTCCCATGAAAAGTCGGCCAGCCAAAACATGGGAATGATCAGAAGGATGGTATTGACTATAAAGAAACCTTCTCTCCAGTTTCAAAGAAGGACTCTTTAAGAATTGTTATGGCAC
>JAOSBN010172207.1:0-51891 GCA_027563595.1 Erythroxylum suave | reverse complement strand
TATTATTATTATTATTATTATTATTATTATTATTATTATTATTGTTATTGTTATTGTTATTATTATTATTATTATTAATATTATTATTATTGTTATTATTCTTATTCTTATTGTTATTACTACTATTTTAAATTAATTAATTAATTAATTAATTAATTATTTTTATCTTCACATGGGTCATTTGGAAATAGCCTCTCTACTATTTAGGAGTAAGGCTACGTACTATGAGACCTCTCCAGATCTTGCGTTCAGCGGATGTATACTAGATTTTTATTGTTGTTGTTCTTAAAGAAGGTAAAATTGAATTAGTTTGTGATAAACAAATTTTAGGACAAGAGGTAGTAAAGTATGGCATGAACAATCCCAGTATCCAGGGGAACATTACCTAGGGTTAAAGTCAACACTGTAGCTAGTGGAGACTCGAAGGTGATAAGAACTTAATTGAAGAAATATACAGGTTGGCCTAAGACCATTTAATATCATATGTTATAAGTGTGCGCCAGTCTATGCTTTTGTATGTAATTGGAATGTGTTTCTTGCATAATTTTTGATTATTGTTATAGTTTAGGATTCATTTTATATGATTTCATTTAGTTTGATTGTCATTGTTGTTCTTTTATGTTTGATGTTAATTTAGGGTAAGAATTGACTATTTTTATTTAGGAATGAAGAAGGAGTAACTTGGAGATCAAACTAGAGATCAAAGAGGAGAGGAGAAGAGGAGTCATTCTGTGGCCAATTCCCATGATTATGGGAAATATAATCTGAGACCTTATGTGGGGCTTCATTAAACTTAGGATTTTTGGACTATAAAAAGATAATTAAGCCTCCAAGGTTGGGGAGGACGACACCCCTCTATGGAAAATCATTTTCTTGAGTGAAGAACAGATGTTTGGAGTCTTGAGGAAAGAGTGAAGTCAAGGATTATCATCAAGATTGGGGAAAATAGCTCATCAACATCAGGAATTCTAAATTTTGACAAAGAAGAGAAGGAGTCTTTTTATTCAATTTTCTGTCACTTTGATCACTTCTATTCTTTGTAAAATGGTTTATTTGAACGTTGATGATGTTATGGAGACCATGTTAGGCTGATTTAGTTTTAGGGATTGCTTTTGAACTATTGTGTCAAACCTCCCCTTTTATTGAATTGAATGAAATTGTCTTTGATGAGAGAGTGAGTAAGATAAATTTGTGTAGGATAGTACAACGAGAGTTGTTTCCTATAGACTTACAATCATCACGTTAATTTACTAGTTAGAAGAGAGATCTCGGCTAAGTTAGTTGATCACCTATAGGATAGCTTAATACCTAGTGAAATTGGTAGAGCAATTGGATAGGTTTAGATATCATTTAATTGATCCCATTAAATTCTATTATGGAAAATTAATTACACCTTGAGAGAGGGTATTTATTACATTCAAAAATCTTTGGTGAGACATAATTTGATTAATAAAATAGGAGGGAGACACAATAAGGAGAAATTAATCCCTAGTATTTGGATTCTTGAATTCCAACTTTTCTGCATTTGTGGTGTTATTCACTGTTCGTTATTAATCTTTTAATTTTAATTTAATTTTCTAAATTATTTTTGTTAAAAAAAATTTCATTTTTAAACAAAGTTTGATCTTAGATTAAATGAAGTCTGGGCATCAATCACTATGGGATCGGTATCTGCTTTTAACCTATAAGTCATGACCCGTACATTTGCAATTTTTGAGCGTAAAACAAGTAGATTTTTTTTACCATCAATAAGTTTTTGACACCATTTTTCGGAATTGATTGTTTAGCATCTTGTTTAGTTTAGATTATTGTACTTTAAGAGTTTTTGATACTTTTCCTTATGTATTTGCAGGTGTATGAACATAAGGAACAAGTAAAGATTGACATAATTTGGCAACAACGAACTATCCGATATCATAAGACACATCTTAGAATGAGGAATGAGACATCTAAAGAACTAGATGCCAAGAATTAATAGAAAGAATAATGATGGAAGATAGTTATTATAGGGAGCAAGGAACCTTTGCAAATTACAATGAGGCATAGTATGGTTGGGGAAGTAGCAATCCTTATTGGAACACGTACACCCCGGGGTGGCAAAACCACCTAGATTTTTATTGGTTTAACAATGCAAGTACTCATATGGGACTTCAAGACCTATTTGAATTTCAGCAAGATGAGTCTAGTTCTTGGGATTCCAATTTCGTCAAAATCATGTCGAAACTGACATATATGGAAGGGAATCAGAAGAGGATGTTTTCCAGATAAGAGGAAAGTCAAAAGAAAATGGAAAAAAATTCAATCAAGTTTTGGAAAATCATGTTGCTTTTATTCACAACCTGGAGATTCAAGTAAGATAGCTTTCCTGTGAATTTTGTAAGAGAAGTGTGGAAGAATCTCTGAGAAATATGAAACTATATCAACAAGAGCAATATAAGGCTATCACACTTAGAAATGGGGAATAACAAGAAGAACCAGTGGAAGACCACATTGAACCTTACCTTAGAGAAGACCAAGAAACCAAGATAAAGGACAAAGAAAAGAATGAAAACCTGCCTATTATTAACCAGTTTTCGATATACCACATATGAACATCAAAAAATCTTGGGTAGATGTTCATGAAAAGGACTCTATCTTTTGGATTGATGATAATCAAACAACATTCAATATGAATGATGTGTTTAAAAATCCAAAGGATAGTAGCTCATTCAAGATACTTGATGTGTTCAAATATTATGAAGAATAAAAGGATAAAGAACAGATGTCAACAGATATTGAGTTTGAGGAACTTATGAAAGTCTCTATTCGTGAAGCGGAAGAAGCAGAGGAGAAGAAGGTGATTAAGGAAGAAAGAGAGCAATTCACCTTCGTACAGGACAAACTGTTGGATTCGAAGGAAGATTCAGGAAGTTTCATTATTCCCTATTTTATTGACAGTTTGTTAATGAAAAAGACATTGATGAAATTAATTAGTTTTCTCAACTTTATTAGTATTTTCCTTCTATTCATTGTGCAATTTGTAGCTTACTTATAAGCTACAAAATCAATGTTGAACGGAAAAGGTGGAAGCAAACCATTTATAATTGATCCTCATTGAGTTTCCAAGGATAGAGAGTCAAGCTATAGATGATAAAAGAAGTGCTGCATGGGAGGCAACCCATGGAATTCTACTTCTGTTTGAATGTTTTTGTTTTTTTGTTTGTTTGATTTCTTTAGTTATGATTATGTTGATTTCAGTTGCATTGATATTTCTTTAGATTTTGTGCAAATTTCAATTTGTTTCCTTTTTAAATTTATTGTTGATGATATTGTTTTGATGTGTTTGTAGGTTTTGGGATCATGGAGAATACATGTTAAGGATTGAAGAAGGTTTAGAAGTGGAAGAATCACTAACTTCCACGTTTGTGGGAAATCTCTCCAGAAAGTTTTTGAAGAGAAAACCTACGATTGTGGGAATTGAAATCTCTCTAAAAAGTTCTTAGAGAGAAAACCTAGGATCATAGGAATTGTGGTGTTTCCCATGATCTTCGAAAATCTCTCCAGAATGTTTCTGGAGAGTAGTCCCACGATCATGGGAATTCCATCTGGGAGGAAAATTTAAACTTCCCTCCCATTTTCTTCATTCACTCCCTCTCTCTCTAAGCCACAAAATTCTCCTCCCGCTCTTTAAACTCTTCATTTTTCTTCTAGATTCTTAGTATTTTCTTCATCTCTTTTGATTAATCTTACAATCCTTCATGCTTTTCACGCATCAATCATTCAAAACATATGGATTTAGGTAAGATTTTGCTTTTTCTCTCTAAAAGTCAAATTTCACTCTCTTTCTCTCATTTGTGCAGCTTTTCTTCTTACAATGGCACCATTGGTCGACGAGCTCTACCTATAAGTGTCCAGTGAAGGTAAGTCCAATTTAGCGACAGCTTATCGGGCCCCATTCTCGATTTACTCAAAAAAAAGAAGATATGAGTTTTCGAGAACTTAGGGCTAAAGCAATAGTCACTCCTTGATATTTTGATTTTGAATTGTTAGACAACATCAGAGTGAGGTGAACAATTGAGCAACTAGCTGTAAATATAGGTTGGAATAGTTTTGTTCAATGTAACGTACCTATTGACACTACTATAACTCTAGAGTTTTTCACTTTAGTCCGGTATAAACCTAAATTAGATGTTTTCTAGTTCAGGTTAATTGGCAATATTTTTAAACTTGATTATCCTGTCATACGCAAGATTTTCTATTTGTTAAATACAAAATTCTAGATGATCACGCTGATTTTTATGTTGATTCTTATTAGAAAACTCTAACTGGTGAAGAACATTTTGACTCGCGCAATGTACCAAATTCTTTAATTTGCAGTGCCAAGCATTTACTTTTGCACAAATTTATGTGTTTGACTGTGTTTAACAAAACTGAAGCAACAAATGCTTGGCCAAAGAACTTTTCTTTTTATATTGCATGGATCGGAAAATAAAAATCAATATGCATTATAGAATTTTTAGATCCATAGTGAGTGTTATCAATAAGAAGAGCCTTGTTTAGGGATGACTCATATTTCTTCTACTTTGGCTATGATTTATAACGTTAATTTGGAAAATTTGGATACAATGCCACGCGATAGGTTTGATATATTGTATTTGAGGCGCTCTGAGATTGTGGAATCCCATTTTATGGAACTCCGTAATCCTCATACACGTGCTCCAGTGAGGAAGAAGAGGGGCCAAAATATAGTCGCTTCCTGACCTTCCTCCTCTTGAACAGCTCTAGAGCCAGAGGAAGAAGCAGCCGAAGTGGGATTGAGTGCAAGGTCGACTAATTTCAACAAATCCTCAACCAGGAGGCCTCTAACCAACATCATATGACATCCAAACTCGATGAGCTTGGCACCCAAATGTGGCAAGTCCACAAGGAGCAACACAATTTGAAGAAGAGGTTCCTCAACTTCTATCGAAGGAACAACTTTGAAGCTCCTTTGCCCACACCGTCGCCACCACCATCTCTATAAGCCATTTCTTTCCTTAAACTTTTTATTTCCGTGATTTCTTTTGTTTGGTTTAATATTTTTTGTTTTTTTGTTACTTCTTTTTTTGGTTTAATGTCTTTTTTGTGTTATGTCTTTTGTTTGTTTGATTTCTTTTATTTGGTTTAATGTCATTTGTCTAGTTTTATTTCTTTTGTTTAATTTGATGTCATTTTCTTTTGTTTGGTTTAATGTCATTTTCCCTCACTTGGTGGTTGACTTGTCATATTGAGGACAATGTGATCTTTAAGTGTGGGGAGGTGACGTTGAATTTCTCAATTGCATTGTCTGCATTGTGTTGAGTAGGATACTTGTTTAGGCATATCATGTGCTTTGTGTCAGCAATGGTGTTTTATGTTAGCAATGGAACCACACTTGAATCATTTTGATGGATATTGCCATGAAATTCTACCATGCTAGTTGGAATTAGATTGAATGCATGCTTGAACTCAAATTAGGCTACTTAAATAAAAAGTGAACCATGTTAAGTGATGAAAAGTAGTTGATTATATAAGCTTAGTCATAAATTGATATTTAAGCAATGAGGTAGTGCAAAGATGCATAATGAGTTTTCATTTGAGCCAATTTGAGGATTGAGTTATATGACTTCATCTACAGTCATCTCATTGCTTTGTTGAGTGATACTTCTTTAAGTTATTACCTTTAGAACTTGCTTTGAATCGGTTGGAGTCTACTGGATGCATGCTTAATAGAGATGATTAGGCCCTTTTCGTGTTAACCCTTAGCTTAAATGACCAACCTTTGCATTGTCCCTTGCTACCCCCGTTGAGCCTTAACCTTTTGTTTCTTGAAACACCCAAAATTTTAAAACCTTAAACCCCATTAACCTACCCTTTCAAAAGCTTAGTAAATTATTGAGTAATATACTAGTTAGGATTGTGTGAAAATTTTTACCGATATAAGTTAAGTATATTTTTGCCTATGGATTATAGTATATATAGCTTCTTTTGTATTCATAGTTCTTCCATAATTTTAAAAAAAGGAAAAGAGAAAGGAAAAACAAGTGAGTAGCATAAATAAGTGCTGATTATTAGTTATATTTGTATATCTCGGAGTTATGTTTTTTTAAATCCTGTTTTATCTGCTTTTTACTTTATGAATGCTTATGTTTAACCCTCTTCATCCTCTTTACCCACCTTAACCCTTACCAAATTGCAACCCTAAACAAGTCCTTTTGATCTATTTATACATGAAATTATTGTGGAGAAGAATTGGTATATTAACAAGCCTATGGTAGTATAGTTTCCTACAGGAAGTGTGAGCGAAACACTAACCATTAAACACTAGAGAGAAATGAATGAAAAGTGTCAGGAAGATTCAATTTTGCATCTAAACTTGTCTTTGAGTGACATTGTCAATTGTTAAGTTTGCATATGTACACCAATGAAAAAGTAGTCATGATATGTGTATTAACTTGATTTTAGCGTTGGTTAAAATTTAAGGGATTGTATGCTTTTATTTTTGTGAAAATGAAGTGATATAATTGATTGGTTGTATTTATTTTGCTTGAGGACAAGCAAAGATTTAAGTGTGAGGTTGTTAATACATGTGCATTAGTATATGTTTTTCTATGTAATCGGCATGTGTTTCTTACATAATTGTTGATTATTGTTACAGTTTAGGATTCATTTTGTATGATTTCATTTAGTTTGATTTTTATTGTTATTCTATGTTTGATGTAAATTTAGGGTATGAATTGACTATTTTTATGTAGGAATGAAGATGGAGCAACTTGGAGATCGAACTAGAGATTAAAAAGGAGAAAAGAAGAGGAGTCATTCTGTGGAAAATTCCCACGATTGTGGGAATCGTGGGAATTGGCATGAAATATAATCCAGGACCTTATGCGGCGCTTCATTAAACTTAGGGTTTTTGAACTATAAAAAGATAATTAAGCCTTCAAGGTTAGAGAGGACGACACCCCTCTATGGAAAAGGGTTTTCTCGAGTGAAGAACATATGTTTGGAGTCTTGAGGAAGGATTGAAGTCAAGGATCGTCGTTAAGATTGGGGAAAGTGGCTCATCAACATCCAAAATTCCAGATTTTGGTAAAGAAGAGAAGGAGTCTTTTTATTCAATTTTCTGTCACTTTGATCAGTTTTATTCTTTGTAAAATGGTTTATTTGAATGTTGATGATTTTATGGAGACTATGTTAGGCTGACTTAGTTTTAGGGATTGCTTTTGAACTATTGTGTTAAACTTTCTATTTTATTGAATTAAATGAAAGTGCCTTTGATGATTGTTGATTTTATTTCTAAACTTTCTACTTTATTGAATTAATTGAAAGTATCTTTGATGATTGTTGATTTTATTTCTATTTTGCAATAAATTGAGAGAGTGAGTAAGATAAATTTGTGTAGGATTGGTGACCTATAGACTTACAATCATCGTGTTAATTGACTAATTAGAAGAGAGATCTCGGCTAGGTTAGTTGATCGTCTATAGGATAGCTTAATACCTAGTGAAATTGGTAGAGTGAATTGATAGGTTGAGAGATCATTCAATTTATTCAATAAATTCGATTAGGAAGATTAATTACACCTTGAGAGAAGGTAATTATTACATTAAAAAATCTTAGGTGAGAAACAATTTTATTAATAAAATAGTAGAGAGACACAATAGGGAGAAAGTAATCTCTGGTCTTTAGATTCTTGAATTCCAACTTTTCTACATTTGTGGTGTTGTTCACTGCTCATTATTAATCTCTTAATTTTAATTTCATTTTCTAAATTATTTTTATTAAAAACAATTTCGTTTCTTAAACAAAGTTTAATCTAGATTAAGTGGTGTCTGGGCATCAATCCCTATGAGATCGATATCTGCTTTTAAGCTATAAGTCACAACGCGTACACTTGCAATTTTTAAGCATAAAACGAGTAGATTGTTGTTACCATCAACAATATGCTAAGTAAAGAGTAAGAGGAGATCATAGTAGATTATTGTTCACAAGGATTATGAGTCCATTAATCATAATGATATGATGGTCATAACGATGACTTTAACCAATTATGAGGTGAGAAGGATCATGTCAACAATGGAAGCTTTATTGATATATTGTTTAATGATCTATTTAAAGTTTGGGATTCATAAAGATTCTTCTCAAACCTACGATGATGTTATTAGTTGGATTTAAAGGGGGACAAATCGATGTCTTAGAAAAAAAATCATGCTATTGCTAAAGTTAAGATTTCAGCCTAAGCAGGCGACAAGAATTGTGGAGTTTCATGTAGTTTATAAACCTTTTAGCTTACAATATTACTTCAGAAAGCCCACCTCTATATTCCCTCAGGGTTATGTTGTCACCATATCAACTATTGATAAAGTTCTCTACTAGCAGTGATGAGGCTAATATAAAAGGGGACTTGAAGGTAGTTAATCAGTTCTACTCAACATCTCTAAAAGCTTATGGGAGCTCTAATATCTATAAAAGTAGCAAAAAATCTAAGAGAAGAGGCTGCAGTAGAAGTAATTGAAAGAGCGTCTATGAATTCATTATTGAGAGAGTACATAAATGTCTTTCCTTGGTAGCCTATAAACATAAGAGGTATTAATCCTAAGGTAATAGTGCACAATTTAAATGTTGACCCCAACTATAGACATATAAAGTAGAAGAAGTGAACTTTTTCCCCAAAGAGACCGATGGTCAAAGAGGAGGAAGTATTAAAGTTGATAAAGGCAAGCCTTATAAGTGAGGTCCATTATTTGAAATGTTTGACCAATGTAATGATGGGGAATAAGTTGAATGGAAAATGGTGCATGTGTTTAGATTTTATAGGTATGAACAAAGATTACTAGAAAGATAACTACCCCTTACCTAAAATAGACTAATTTAGAGTTTATAGATCTGAATAAATCTTACCAGAAAGATAACTTCCCCTTACCTAAAATAGACTAACTTATAAATACAGAGGCATGTTGCATATGACTAAGCTTCTTTAATGAATATTCAAGTACAACCATATGCTTATGTTTGGGCCAGATGTAAAGAAGATTTTGTTCATTATATATAATGGCACTTTATATTACTAGGTAACGCCAATCAAGCTAACAAAAAAAATCTTATTAAAGTTTGATTAATAAGGTTTTCAAATTTCTGTTAAGTAAAAGTGTGAAGGTTTGTATTGAGGACATGATCGTCAAGTCCCCAAGTTCGAAGCGATGTAGACACTGAAGATAAGGAATTACCTATGGCTTTTCAAATTGTAGAGAGGAGGAAATGTCAATAAAGCAAGAGGAAAAGCTCCAAGTGCCAATTCTTTTAGTATATCTGTAATTGTGTGGAACGTCAGAGGCTTAAATTGCCAAACAAAGAAAGCCGCTTTGCGGGATTTTGTTAAAAGGGAGAAGCGTCTTATTGTAGGACTACTTAAAATGAAACTAAAACTAGAAAATCTTGGTCAGCTATTGATTTTGGGACCTTACTGGTGACAATTAACTAATCATTCACATCATGTGAATGGAACAATTATTTTATTCTACACAGTTGAAGAAATATGTTTAAAACTCCTCCACTCCACTAATCAAGTGATGTACCTTAGAATCTCTGTTTTGCATGAGAAAGTTGACTTCATCACATCCGTAATCTAAATTAGTAATTTTGGGTTCTAAAGGTCACCCCTTTGGAGTAACCTTATAGACTTCAACAAAGGTTCTAACCTTCCTTGATTTGTGGTGATTTCAACTCAATCTTATTTAGAACTGAGTTTTAAGGCAATTGTAACCTTCGTAACTACTCTGATGATTTTAAGCAGTGTGTTAACGCCTTAGGGGTGACAAACCTGAATTTCTCGGGCCACATGTGTACTTGGTTAAATAGACAATTCTCCCACTAGTTTATTCAAAAGAAGATTGATAGAGCATTGGTCAATGCGAATTGACTTGCATAATTTCCCAATAGATTGGCTCTATTCTAGGACCCTCTCTTTTCAGATCACACCCCCATTAAAGTTGTGAATCTCTTCCAGAAGGTTGTCATCTATTACCCTTTCAGATTTAACAAGTATTTGATTTATGTCCCAGGTTTCACTGAAGCTTGTATAAAAGGTGTTGCTTGTTTCATTCAAGGTGTTAAACAATTTATTATTGTGTAGAATTTGAAAGCCATCAAGTAGGAACTTAAAACTCTATATTCATCATAGGGTTCTATTGAATATGTTATGCTTAAAGCTAGGGAAAAGCTTACTAATATCTAAAAAACTCTTGCCTCTTCACCATAAGACCCCTCACTTGTTGCAAAAGAAAAGCTTTACCTTTCTCATTACATGAGCTCAATTAGCTATCATAACTCCTTGGTTAATAAAGATCTCAAATTAATTAGCTTAAAGATGGAGAAAAATGCTCAAAGTCCTTCTTAAACTCCATTATATTCCACTAAAACAAAAATTGTAGCTCCTTTATCACCAATCATGAAGTTCAGATCCTCTATAGCCAGCAAGAAATTATGAATGTGATTGTTACTTACTGTAGCAAATCACTTGGAACTTATACTGCTACTTTAATCCCAACTTCAATCCTTAATGTACTCAACCTGAAAAATCACTCAGCTAGACTATAGTTTGATAATAAACCTGTGGAAGACAAGGACATTAAAGAAGCTATTTTTAGGATAGAGGGTACTAAAGCCCCTAGCCCTTAGCCCTAATAGACTAAATAGTCTTTTCTATAAAAAATATAGGCCATTATGAGTATGTTTGTTAAAAATGCAGTGAAGGGATTTTTTTTTCCAAAAATGTGCTTCTCAAGGATATTAACAAGATCTTCTTGTGTTTAATACCCAAAAAGTTTACTCCCAACTCCTTTAATGACTTTAGAACTATAGCCTGTATGAACTTTCATCTCTAAGATTCTTATAACAAGATTGAAAACATCTATATCTCTATCATTAGTGATAATCGGGGAGCCTTCATTAATAGCTAAAAACTTGATGACAATATCCTAATAATGCAAGAGCTTCTTAAAGGTTATTCAAGAGTAAATTAAACCCCAAATTGCACCATCAAAATTGATTTTCATAAAGCCTTCGATAATATTAACTGGCCCTTTTTATGGAGGATATTGGAGGCCTACAATTTTCCACTTACCTACATCAACTGGATCAAAGAATGTGTAACAACTGCTAGCTACTTAACCCTGATAAATAGCAGCCCCTCACCTTATGTCACTGTTAAGAAAGGGCTAAGACAAGGAGACCCTCTCTTTCCTATCTCTTTGTTTTGTGCATCAAAATACTTCACTTCATAATCAAGCTAAAAGTAGAGTTCACTCCGCGCTTCAAGTATTACACATTAAGAAAATCATGTTCACTAACTTGTCTTTTTTCGATGACATGCTTTTTTTTGGTAGAGCAAATTTGGAGTTGATCAAATATATATTAAAGCCCTCCAAAAGTTTCAATCCACTTATGGATTGTAACTCAATCTTGACAAAAGTCATTTTATTCTCTCTAAAGTTACCTCAATTATGGCCTCACACATTACTTCTCTTAAAGGAATAAAAGAGAACTCACCACCTATCTTATATTTGGGTTTACCTATCTCCAGAAAAGGGCTCACTTTTATCGAATACACACTTTTTATAGAGAAAATTCAACACATAATCTATTCATAGGCCAACATATTTGTATCTTTTGCGGGGAAGCTTCAACTTATTAAATCAGTAATTAACTCTCTACACATCTACTATAGATCTCATTTATTTGCATTAAAAGATGTCATCAAATCCATTAAGAGAGTTTTCAAAATTTTCTTATGGAACTCTTCAAATGGTGCAAAGGGTTCTACAAAAATTAAATGGTTTGATATCTGCTATCTGAAAGTAGAAAGAGACTTGAGCATTTTCTCTGTTAAACTCACAAATCAAACAATCATTTTGAAAAGGCTCTAGTGGATTCTTGAAGATAGAATTTGATATGGATCAGATGGCTCCATTCATACTTTCTTAAAGGTTGTAGCATATGGGAAGCAAAAATGAAAGCTTCGAACTCTTTCTTTCTTAACCAATTATTGCTTTTGTCAAATTTGGTTAGAGATGATATTTCTTTTTCCGTTGGCAATAGGAAGTTGATATCTTTATGGTATGATAACTGGTTGGGTCATGGTGCTCTCATTAATTCTTCTAACTTGTTAAGTAACTCTGCCACCTTCCTACTCCACACTAAACTTAACACATTCATCATTGACAACAACTGGAACTTTCCTGACACTCTTCTCCACTTACAACCGCAATACCCTCCCCATCCTCTCAAGCAAGACACCTTTTTCTAGTACAATCAACCTACTTACCACCTTTCAAACCGCATCGTGAGACACCTCCTAAGGACGAAGAAACCAATAGTGGTGTCACAACCTGGAACCACATCGAGCACATGACAACCGCCGCATACCCAGGCTAAGAATACTCACGATACCCTTAACCTAATTATGCAAGGCTAACTGAATATCAATCTCAATGATAAATACAAATTGTTCATACGTAAAGTTGTTTACAAACTACAAGACAATCAAAAGTTAATTTACAAAATTTTAAAGCATATTGACATATTCATTTAAATAAAATAGTAAAATAGTTAAAAAGTTAGACAGTAAAACAGTTCATGAGCCATTATACAACTAAAGTACAAAACAGAAACTACCAAGTGCGGTAATGTCCCAGAACTGTCAAAAGACCGCACGATCTACTTGGAACTTCAAATTTACCAAATTAACATGCATGGTTGGAAAGCAGAGGAGAGGTGAGTACACTATGTACTTAATGAGCAGGAAAAACATATGTCATGAATAGAACTCGATACACACCAAGACGGTATAGATAACTCATAAGGTAAACATACAACATATAGAAATACATAGGCCTAGTCTATGACTCAACATATACTAGTTAGGAACCATATAAGTCTAGCCTATTAATTCACTTATCTGGTTCTATTTCCAAGACATAAAAGCATAAAAACATCACATGTATAAATCAAATCTTGTCAGAAAAACAAATATCAGTGTAAGCCAAAACAATCATATGTGACACCACTAGTTGATCAGACTAGCGTGCACACCCACCGATCCTCAGTTGGCTTGACGTCGTCCGTGGTGAGTCCAGACTATAGTTGATAAGAGCGTCATGACCCTAGGTGATGAACTCGTCAGTGTCCAGATCCTAGGTGTGGAATCACCCGCAAGTCTCATAGAAAGGTGTTAATACGGGGACTCGACTTTTATGTACCGGCGTTAAGGGTACGGGGGTCGCTAAATCAGTTATGCCCAGCACACGATTGGCCAATTGTTTCATCACCAACGATCAAAAAATCATATGCAAACATTGAATACTAAAATTCAAGTAAGGCTTCATGCCTTTATTTATCGGTCCAACTGATAAAATGGAACCGTGCTAAGGCTTTAAGCCAAAAGAGAATACATGCATATGAAAATTTCCAAAACATTATCTTATAAAATAAAAGCCAATTTTTGTGCTTCAAATGCATAGTTGTTCAAAACAATGTCATTTCATAAATACATAAGCGTATTAGTATCCATTTGAGATTCAATTCTACTAAGCATTACCTAAGTTCAAAATTCACATACAAGTCATCATACATGTCTTAGGGTGATCTAATCCCATATGAGAAATATGGTTTCCCCAACTCACCTCAAAAGAAGGTGTGCACTACCTTGCCTTAAAAAATCCTCGGTACGAGTTCCTTGATTCCTAGCTCCTGAGCCTTTATATATAAAAAGACATACCATGAAATTATTACTTAAACATAATTTTTTATATATAGTTATACACCATTATATAAGTGTGTAAAACATAATATTATTCCCTTTAAGCTATAGGATTTGACCATTAAGCTTCTCACATAGTTGCTTCCTCACCACTCACATTCGCTTCTCTATTGCATTTTCTAGGGCATTTAATGCCTTTAACCCAATACTTGCTCATTTTGAAACATACTTAAGCACATCTTTATCCATGCACATTAGGCCATTATTCATTAATCTAAGCAATAATTCAAGTTTACTCTAGGTAAATGTGAAAGCCTCTTTCCAATACACCGCATCAAAATCCTTAAATCCTAAGCGAAGTTCACTTAGGCATTTTATCAAACACCTAATGTGCATAACTTTCAAGTTATATTTTCAAGATTTTATCATTGTAATTCATGCTCGAGTCTTGTGATATAACAAGGACTTTCAAACAACAATACATTTCACCACTCCATTAACTCCATTTCCCCTCATTTAAGCCATATTCGTCATAATTATACCACTCATCATATTAATCCATTTATTCCACCATAATTTCGGCCAAGCCTTATTCCATATACATCTTCTTCATTTTCCCCCATCAATTCACATTATACATACACAACACAATTAACCGCATAGAATTCATTTAAACCATCAATTTCAAAAGATATTGAAAATTCACCAACTTTCCCTAAAAGGGGGCATTTTCGGTTTTGGCTCAACGAAACCTCTTCATGACTCTTTTCATTCATCTAAACCATGTTTCATGCATAATTAAGCATGGAGAATAACATATCTTAACACCAAACTCAAAATCCTAGTGTAGATAGAGATGAGACAAAATTTACCTATACTTTCCTTTAGTGATATCTTCAAATCCTTTGAGAATTTCTCAAATATAATGGTAGATTTGAGTTCCTTGACCCCAAATTAGCTTAGAACACCTTGGTTTGAGTTGAAGAATAAAAAAGATGGTGGAATTTGGTGATGACCTAATGTTTCCTCTCTCCCTTCTCTCTTCTTCTTTCTGCTCCTTTCTTTTTAATTAAAACTAGGTGTTCTTAATCTTTTAATGGGGGTGCACGACCATAAGGAGGAGAAGAGTCTAGAATTTGATTCTTCTTTGACCAAATATAGTGAATTTACCTTTTGCCCTTAGCTTATATGAAATTACCATTATACCCTCCAAACTTTACTAAATTTACAATTTAGCCCAAAATTTAAGAATGATAAAAACTTTGGTTTTCATTTTGGTCCTTGGACTTTTCCAAATCATAAATAAACCCCTTAACTTTATAAATTGCATTTTGGTCCTCCAAGAATTGAAAATTACATTTAAGTCCTTTAACTTTTAACAATTTGCAAATAGGACCTTATGTGCATCAACTTTTCCAATTAAGCTTTCTAAGTGTACGATAAGGCCTTAGAACACATTTAGTTTGACCACCATGGTCATATCCATTCAATGGAATCAATTTTTCACACTTAAAAGCTTATATATTAGAAATCTCCAAGATTTCGCATACCGGTGAACTCTAAGTTCATGTAAGGGCATATAACATTTTATATCACTAGTATACGTACCAGAAGGATTCAAATACATCTTTGAACTCATTATAACCATGTATATATTAACGTACAGTAATATCTCCAAATATAGCACAGTACAAAAAGTTCAGAGAGTCTGGTGTTACAAGTGGAGTGGCATCAAATCATCTGGCATAAGAGGATCCTACCTAAAACTTCCTTTCTTTTATGGCTTGCCATAAAAAATCATCTCAATGCAACTGATCACTTCAAAATTTAAAACATTAACATAACTTGTCCTTTTTTCTCAATAGCGGAGGAAACCAAAGATCATTTTTTTTTAATGTGTGAGGTGACCAATATCATAAGAGGAGCTATTAAAGTGTACTGCATATGGCCCTCTCAAGAACTAACACTCTCTTATGCTATTTATTGGCTCTTCTCTCTAAGAAATCCTCCTAAATTTATTCATATAGTTACTATTTGCATGACTGTGCAAACCATATAGAAGGAGCAAAGTATTAGGTGTTTCAACTCTAAACAAAAATCTATCCCAACCCTTATATCTGACACTATAGCAAACATTTGTTAACTTGTAAGAGTGGCCAGTGAAACTTGAAGATCAATTTTCTGCACTTAGCTTTCCATGTTTCTTTAGATCTATATTCTGAGTAGAGTAACATATTTAAGCTTTTACATGTAGAAGGGTAGCCCATTATGTACTCTTTGTTTTGTACTCCTAATTTTTATTAATGAATTTTTTCCTTGTTTCTAAAAAAAATATCGTAGACTTGAGTAATTGTTTTAAGATAGTATAAAATTCAAGATGAAACTCAATCCTTATAAGTGTGTATTTAGCATGGTTTTATGGTAATCCAATAAGCTATAGAGGCTAACTTGGAGTAGATAGAGGTGATTTAGGTGTTGGAATCCCATATTTTCCATTAAAGATGTTTAGAAGCTAATTGTGAGATTAAACAACCTTTCTAGATTTTTGTCTAGATTAGTAGAGCGTTATGTATCCTTTTTTTTAGTGCTTAGGTAGACAAAGAATTTTGGCTAAGGTAGAATGTCAATAAGCCTTTGAGTAATTAAAGGCTTACTTTTTACAAACTCCTCTCTAATCCACTGGCCGTTAGGGTGAAGTCATGTTTCTTTATTTAGTTGTTTTTGAATGGGCTATTAGTTTAGTCTTAGTAAAGGGATATGAAAGCCTACAAAAGCTAGTATATTATGGTAGAATGTTATGTTTAGAGGCCTTTCTGATATAAAAATTAGATATGCACAAAAATATAAATTTAAGGCCTCAAATAATGGGCCAAAGTACAAAGTGTTGCTTTTTGCAATTAGATTGACCTCTCACTTGGAATTGAGGGTATTAGAAATATGAATAGAATCTCAATTAGTGGAGAATGGAAATTTGAGAACTTATGAACATCAAAAGAAGAAAATGTGAAAATATAAGGCAAGAGATCTTTAGGTAAGTAATGTTATGACTGAACTTGCAATTCATCCCTTATGAGGAGAATTCTGTGTCAGATTAGCTGTCTAAGTGGGTAGCCCAAAGGAAATAAAAAAATGAATTATTTTTTAAAGAAAGGCTTGAATTGTGACGTGGGGTTTTAAATGAATACCATTGAAAATCTAGAGGATGAGTAGATAAGAGAGATTAGAGAATATATGCACTATAAAGAATTCTCATATGATACTTAATAAGCAAGAAAGATTAGGTACATAGTTACAAAGTACGCATTAGCAAATAAAAATATTTTTCATAGGTCTTTCACTTTACCTACTTACATTATGTAGCCTTACTACAACAAAATTAACTTTTAGCTACTTTTCTTTGTGACGATTTAAAAATTGACGCTAAAAGTCAATTTTTGATGACGATTTCAGAATTTGTTGCCAAAATTGAAGGTTTTCCTCACAGTTTACAATATCATCACAAAATTGAGGTATCATCGCAAAATGTGTGACCTTTTGTGATGGTTTAGAAATTTCTTGCAAATTGTTTAGCTTTCGGTGATGATTCTTATAATCATCACAAAAAGTTTGACTATTGGTGACGATTTTTTAAAATCCATAGCCAAAACTTGATATTAAAGAATTTAAAATCACAACATTTTACTGTATTGTCACTAAATGGAGGTCTTTAGTGACAATCTATCTAAATCGTCACAAAAGGTTCTACCTTTTGCGACTATTTTGAAATTTTATCGCCAAAGCTTGGACTTTTGGTGAAAATTTTTTAAAATCATCACCAAAAGTTGAAATTAAAGATTTTATATCTTATCTGATTCTTAGTGAAATTTTGATGAATGTTTTGTGTGATAGTATTCTTAAACATAATAATGTTAAAAACATAATTTTTAATGGTAAGTATGCTTAATAATCCTAAGGCTAATTATAATTGATATTTATATGGCTTTTCATTTTTTTTCATTTGCCTTCTTTATATTTTTTATGCATTCAAAACCATTTGAATTTGTTTAAAAATATGGATTTATACCCAAATGATTCTTTAATTATACCTATTGTACATAGTACTACATATCCGTTCATACAAATATTTTATGAAAATTGAATGGAGTATCTAAAAATTGTAAAATATTTTGAAAGTTTTAAACGTATTGTTGGAAAACACGTAGTAGGTAATTTAAATTTTGAAAAGAAAATATTATTTGGATATAAAAGGATAAACGTCCCTAAAATTTTAATAATAATAAGATTAGAATATAATAAATTTAAATGGACTACTATTCTTATCATTAATATTTATTATCAATAAAATAATAATACATATAAATATTGAAATATGATAAGCAATATAATATAATGATATATGGTAAGTAATACAAGATTTTAATTAGAATTTTAGCAATTCTTACACAAACATGTTAAATAAATAAAGATTCAAGCTTATTCTATTGAAAATGAAAAGAAGTAATTTTTTTTTGAATCCAAGTGACATGAGACTTGGTAAGGAGTTCCCTACGTTTGGATTCTCAAGAAGGGGACCTTACATGTTTGAAGGCTTCAATAGAAACAGTCAAAGATCTTTCCTTAGGTGTTAGGTTATTGACACCCTCTTCTATCAACTTCTTGACTTTAACTAAACTAGTATAAGATATAGTGAACAAATCCCCAGATGCAGTATGGATTGCAGAATTAAATGAACCACCTATACAATGTGTTTCATCTAAGAAACAATGAGTATAGAACTTTAATACGTATTTAAGTCAAATGGTATAACAAACCCAAATTCAAACAATTGCAAAACTGATTGAACAGAAATAGTAAATAAAATGGATGATTGTTTCAAAATAGTCAATTTCTCTAATCTTGTACCGACTATTGGGACATTGTCAATGTCTTCATTTTCATCTATGTTCTATTGAATATTGGAGGAAGCTTTATACAACATATAGTATATACAATCAATTGTTTATCTCATAACTTTGTAACAGAAAATGAGATACAAATGATTAAGGAACAAAGGTAATTCAGATGATACCAAGAACTTCAAAGAAGCCATTCAAGGAAAGCGATGGTTAGACTTTTATGAGGAAACTAGTTGTTCATTGATTTGTTCTTCACCAGTGAGTATTTTGCCATATTTTTCTCAGCGAAACACATTTTTGCCATAAAAAACTAGTCACCACGTTTACATTCCATAATGAAAGGATGAGCTAACTTTTTTATTCTAAAAAATCAATTTAGCATAAAATTATGTACTTTAACTAATTTTTGTTGGCAATTGAATGCCATCAATTCTCAGAGGTGGAATGAACTAATATAAAATTGAATTGCTAAATGTTCAAAATAGAATGAAGTATATAAACATCCTGTCTAGAAGTTAAACAATCTTACAAACCTTTCAACAAATAGTTAGTAGGCTTTCCTCAAAGAAGCATTGATGGGGGAAAAAAAGTCTACCTATATACAACCAACATAGAAAAACAATTGACCATCTTGCAAAACATAAGCATAAACAAAAACCCATATAGCATAAGAAGAAAACAAAAACCACATAATCTTCAAAACGTAATAGAAAAATAGAACAAAATAGAAAGGGGATTCTCAAAAATAGAAAAGAAAAATAATACCAACACAGGACGTGACGCTCGTTCGTCAGTGACAAACAATTCCAACACAGGACATGATTGTTGTTCGACGATGACAACTACAGCACAAGAGACAACGACCACAAAGGAGATGATACTTTTTTGAAATCATGACGTTTTCAATTAATTTAGAAGAAATATATCATAAGATGATGATTCATATAATTGTTGCCAAATGGTGGCCCATTACCATTTGACTTGACCTTTGGCGATGAAATTATATAAATATATAAATTTTTTATAACAATATCAAATTTTATATATGATAAATACATAATTATGATTAAACAGACTATAAGTAAGATATGAGAAAATTTATGTATTATCTATGCATTGATAAATCATTATACTAGTTACAATTATTATTTATACATCCGTATAGCATTATATTATTTACCATATATAATAATAATTATTTAAATTTAATTAAAAATAATTGAAATATAGTAAAAATGGAAATCAATATTAAATAATAATATCATATTCTCAAAAATCAAATTTAATTATTCACAATGATTGTAAGTCTACAAATAAATTTAGTTAATGATAATGTCATTTCTTCCAATTTATAAAACTAAAAACACAAAATTAATTTATATTACATTAATTTATACTTTTTATTAATCTCTTTTTAAATATATGACATTGTTGTGGGGCTTCAGCTTCAACATTTTAAAATCAAACGAAAATGAGGTCGTTTGTTTTAAGAAGAAACGATGTCATTTGGGGGCTTTAGGTTAAATGTTTTGGGCAAAGGAAAACGATGATGTTTGTTTTAACAACAAACGATGTTGTTAGGGGGCTTTGGATGAAACATTTTAAATAAAAAGAGAACGAAATCATTAAGGGCTTCGACTTACAGTTTTATGTTTAGAGGAAAACGATGTCGTTTATTTTAACAGTAAACTACATCGTTTTCCTTTGAACTTAAACCTTTGAGTCTACACTCCCCACCTTTGAGTCAACACTCCGCCTCTTTTACTCTTTTTCGTCGTTTTCTTCCTTAATTACTCACCTTCGTTCTTTTTCCTCCTTAATCACCATCATTGGTCTTCTTCAGTTGTTCTTCAACTGTTTGTTGCCTCTGGTTAATAGTTTATTGAGGTTTGTCATCCATGCTTTTCTCTAGGATTCATCTTTTGCAAGAAATTTATTTTTTAATGGTTATATGTTGCCGATTTTGATTAGTATTCTACCTTTTTTTCTACTGTGATTGGTTAAATTTTTGGTTTTAATGTGCTATTATGTTGTTGAATAATGGAAAAATACAAATGTTTTGTTATTAGTTATGGATGAATTGGGTTTGCCTATGAAATGTCTTATGAAATATCTCTTAGGGATTTATAGAAGTACAATGACATCTTCGCTTGGAAGTATGTAGTTGTACTTAGGTCACTTAGAAGGCTTATTTCCATTCACTTTATTAGAACTTCATGTCATCTCTTTCATCCTCATTTGTTTCAATGATATTGGCATTTTCATAGAAATTGAACTTATCATATAAAATCAATTTACATATTTTAAAAATTAAAGATTTGCAACTCCAAGAATACATTCCGTTTTATCCGAATAGGGTACCAAGAGACTTTAAAAATCAGAGAGTTTGTCTGTTGTTAGATACATTAGTAGATATTCACTTGAATTGTTAACTCATCAGCTCTTAGTCTCTTACTTCCCACTTTGTCTCCTCAACCTTTCTGTTCTACTTTTTTACAACATCTACACTTTATTAATGTCTACCCCGCTGAACTCCGCTACCTACTTTGTATCCGAACTAGTTCATACCAACATTTTTAAACCTTCAACACTATTGTAAAAAAAGAACTTATTCAACGTCTAACCCAAAACCTTAGGACTATATGTTAGTATTATGTTACAATTCATAAAACAGTAATAAATCAATAGTGATATATAAAATTTTTTATTATGAATTTAGGTGAACTTGATTGATATAGTACTCCACATACTTTCTCAACATTCCGACTTAGAAGCTACTTTCATATATTTTCTCATTCAAGTCTTATGCAAGCATTGCTAATTGTATGATCAACCTAGATGAACATTTAACTTTAATTTATGTGATAAACCTTTTGGCTTAAGATTCCTTAGCCTTTTGGTCTAAGGTTCTTCATTTCTTCTAATGGTTTAATTGATTCGAACTAGGGCCAATTTTAGAACATATTTACTAGCTTTCCTCTTTTGTCATCCATCATCTCTGATTGTCCGTCCGCCTAGGTAAGTGGTCAAAATTTTGTTTAATTTTTATCTTCTGTTTGAATAGAGAAGAATTTTTATAAATGGAAGGAGACCATTAGTTTTGCTTGTAAACTTGTGGCGATTAATCGAGAAGTATTAACACTAAAAGTTCATGTATAATTATGGATGATTTTAGGCATAATAAACCATTAGGGTGGTATATAGGTTGGAAACCCGTGATGCAGCTCCCATGAGGCTTATTAATGAAATATTCTATGAGGCTGGGAGTCATAGCAAGAATACCCTTTCTTGATTCATGTGGTGTTACAATGTTACGTACCATAGTTCTTGTTTGAATTCAAACTTAGTTTATGAACTTGTAGTGATTATTCGAGAAGTATTAACATTAAAAATTCACGTATAATTATGGATGATCTAAGGCATAACCCTTAGGTTAGTATATAGGTTAGAAACTTATGATGTAGCTCCCATGAAGCTTATCGGTGAAATATTCCATAAGGCTAGGAGTCACAATAAGAAGACCCTTTCTCAATTTATATAGTGTTACAATGCCATATACCATAGTGTTTGTTTGGATTCAAACTTAGTTTATGAACTTGTAGTGATTAATCAAGAAGTATTAACATTAGAAATCACGTATAATTATGGATGATATAAGGCATAATAAACTCCAAGGATGGTATATAAGCTGTAAACCTGTGATGCAGCTCCTATGAGGCTTATCGGTGAAAAATTCCATGAGGCTAAGAGTCACATCAAAAAGACTCTTTCTTGATTCATCTAGTGTTACAATGCCACGTACTATAGTGTTTGTTTTAATTCAAATTTGGTTTATGAACTTATAGTGATTAATCAAGAAGTATTAACATTAGAAATTCACGTACGTTATGGATGATCTAAGGCATAATAAAACCCTACAATGGTACAAAGGTTGTAAACCTGTGATGCAGCTCCTATAAGGCTTATCGGTGAAATATTCCACGAGTCTAGGAGTCACAGTGAGAAGACCCTTTCTCAATTCATGTGGTGTAACAATGTTATATACCATAGTGTTTGTTTGAATTCAAATTAGTTTATGAACTTATAGTTTATGTTATATAGAACGAGGATTGCCATTTCAATTATGTTTATGCAAAATGTTGATGTTTGTTTTATGTTTATGCGCATTGTTGATATTTTACTTATGTTTATGCGAGATGTTGACTGATGAGTTATTTTAATTCGGAATGTTCATATTTGGGTTATGTTTATGCGGATTGTTGATATATGAGTTATATTAATTCGAAATGTTGATGTTTGACTTATGTTTATGTGGATTATTGATGTTTGAGTTATATTTATGGGTATTGTTAAAGTTTGACTTACGTTTATACACAATGTTGATATCTGAGCTATAGAAGTTATCCCTAGTCAACAACAACCACATCAATCAGATCCTACTCAATAACAACCATATTAATCAAATCCTATCCAGCAACAACAATCGACCTCATCTGTTAATTAACTAAGTCAGTAACAACCTTCATCTACCTTAACTACTACAAAGGGATCTACAGGTTTGTTAATCATTAACACCTACAAATGGACTTATGCTCAAATATATATTTACGTGTTTAGTACGTATTTTCTTATCATTATTCATTTGTTATCAGGTTCAATATTGCCATAAGAAAAAAAGGTAGGGGTGTAACTAAAGGTTGTGAGTTGCAACGAATGAATGTTATAATGAAGATCAAATTATCTGTACATATTGATATCTCATAAGGTTGTCCTGTAAACAAAGTTCAATCAACAAAATTATCTAATCAGTTAGGGGTAATTGCCAGAATTGAATTGCCTTGCCTTAAGCTTACTAAGCAGTTAAAGGAAGACAACTTACTAAAGAGTGCTTTGGATAAAGTTTCTGTAAATTTTCAATTTATCAAATTATATGCAATATTGTTTTACTTTTCTAAAGATTAATTTCACTTTTACTTTTTATTTACAGATGAAGCTGAATATCGTTGATGTTGACAAACCTGAGGTTTCAAACTGTGTCACTTCATGTTTGAAGTAAAGGACCCAGGATTGTCACTATCGACCATAAAAAATATTACAAATCTTTTCTTTTAGATGAGGAGGCAAAGAGACATGTTATAGAATGGATGTCTCCAGAAAATTGGAATAGTTTGTGTGACTATTGGGCCTTTTTCAACATTCAAGTTTGTTTTCTTTCTTTTTACATTTGCTTCTATTAATCTTCTTACATGATTTAATGACTATTCCTTTTCTTTATTTAGGAAAAGTGTAAGAAAGCCAAGTTTAACAGAGAAAAAATGAAACTCCTCACAATCAAGTCTCTAAATTATTTGTAGTCCTATGAAATCGGTATGTAAGTTCTTTAGTTAAAAGTTATAATTATATCAGTAAACACAATATTATTTATTGTGTTTATATTTTTTTTCTCTCCATAAAACATAGTTAGAAGGAACTAAATGGAGAAGAATGTGATAGGATCACACTCTATAAATTGACACACAGAAAATGAAGGCTAGATGTCTAAAAAAGCGCACAATAATTATGTAGGTATAGAATTTTGTTTAAAATTTAAATTTATTTATTTATGTAGTATTAAATAATAATATTTGAATTGAATATTGATTTTATTTTTTCAATTTTAGAATAAGATTCAAAAATTGTTGCAAACATCAATGTCTTATGGAAATGAGCCACATATAGATGACATTTGTAACAAGGTGCTTGGTACAGGATCTGGATATATCAAAGGGCTTAAGTTTGGCCCTAAGCAAGTTGCTTCATTCTCATTAAGACCAATATACATTCAATGTCTTGAAAAGGAAAAGACGTCTCTTAAAAAAAAGGGTGGCCAAACATGAAAAGTACCTAAGAATATTACTTAGCCTAGATTATATAAGCAGTGAATATGAAGACGATCTAAGTGTTGTATTTTTTATTTTGTAAACAAAATTTTGGGAAGTTGTAGTTAAATTTTTTTACACAATCTAGTTTAATAACATTTTATTTTTAATATAGAAAGCTAAGGAATGAAACTCAAGACTACGTAAACAAATGTGATAAATATCACCAACACTCAAACCTGCAATACAAGCCTGTTGCTAATTATGTGTCCATTTCTATCCTTATGCATTCAATTTGTAGGGGATGGCAATCCTAGGTCCTTTTCTTTTATGGTGAATTAGATAAAATTCATCTTGGAGGTAGTCAATTACTTTGCTAAATGGTTGGAGGCTGAAGTCTATGCCACAATCACAGTTAGTTTCTTGCTATTCTACAACCAATAGGAAATTAAAAAGTTCTTTGAATTAATTGCTCATCCACAAACAAATGGCCTAGAAAAAGTCATAAACAGAAGTATTCTACAAGGTACTTGTACTAGGGTAGAAAAATATGAAGGAACGCACATAAATTATATTTATTATAACATGTAAGCCTACTGTACTATACTAATAAATTCAACATGAGAATGATCCTTCAATTTGATCTTCGGAGTTGAAGCATTGGTATTTGTAACGTTAAATATGGAAATTTTTAAGGGAACACAAAAAATGAACAAGAATCTAATGACTAGGATATGAAAAATGAGCTTGACTTACTAGAAGAATGTGACCTACTAGTAAAGGATCAGGAAGTATTAACATGAAAAGAATCGGTGCGTAATATTTAAAGGAAGGGGATTTATTTCTAAAAAGAATCTATATAATTGAATGGGAAAGACTTTACTACATTTATCTATCTTATTTGTTATGATAGAGGCTGTAAGATCGAAAACCCATAGATTTTCTTATCTCAGCGGACAAGAATTTCTTTATATGTGGAATGAGCATCACTTGCACTTATATCATCAATAAAAGCTCATCTCTTACATTTCTAAATACATTTTTTACGAAGTATCATGATGCATATGAAAGGATAATTAAAATGAAATTATTGATTAATGTTATGATTAATCAATACAATTAGACTAACCCTATGATTGCAACATGCTAGATTTAAGAATTGGATGGACAGATACCTGGAAATTGGGGAGTAATTGAGCCTATTTTTGTTTTATGAGAAGTGGAGTGAAAAAGATGCAGAGGATTAACTACTGCTATTCTAAACCCTGAAAAATCCACATACAGTTCTCAATGAGGCGATTGTATTTAAGGTTGGCTAGCAGTAGGGCCTCCTGTGCACTTTAAACGACGGCTAAGCCTACCCATTATAGCAAGCCCATGAACACAGGTCCAACGACACGTATGAGATCTTAACATCTAATTAATTGGGGTGTACGAAATTATGTTTATTATACTAGGACACAAAATTAATGATAAAATTCTATCTTTCTCCCACTTGTGCCACTTGGACAGTATAACCAACATTAATGAATAACAGAAACAAATCCCCATATTAATATAATAATATGTGGCTATAATAAGATGTCAAAACAGAGTCAATAATCTTTAAATCATAAGTCCAAAATGAGGTTACAAGTACCTCAATAGTATAGAAATCAGACCCAATAGGAGTACTGATAACATATATGCAAGATACCCATACCTTAATGACCGAAACATAATGTGAAATAAGGAAATGCACACAAAATGGTCATCCATATGTGAAATTCCAAACAAAATGGCCCAAGCATCCACCTAAGATTCCAACTAAGATTTAACAAAATATCTCAGAATAACAAAATGAGACTGGGTATAAAATGTCTCTAACAAATCCTATATATATACAAATATTTAAACGTATCTGCGCACTATATCCAGAAAGTATATGTCAATAACAATAATAGTTACAATTATAAACAAAAGTCTCTAAAGTGAATAACAGAATAAACACAGACTCCTACTAATATAAGGCATCAAAAGATTTAAATAGGTCCATACGGGTTACATTATTAACAAAAACCTTAACATTTAAGCCTTTGGTTAGAGGGTTTACTACCATAAGATCGGTGGGTATATGCTCTATACAGTTTTGATATTCCTTTACCTTCTCTCTAGCAAATATATACTTTTTATCAAAATGCTTTGAACGTTTGGAGTTCTTGCATATTTGAGAGAAGCTCACCACAATAGAGTTATCATAATATATGGTTAGAGGACTGGAAACACTCTCCACAAGATGAAGCTCAGAAATGAAATTCCTCAACTATATTACTTGTCGAGTAGCTTCGTAACAAGCCACATACTCTGCCTCTATAGTTGAAGTTGTCATAAGTGTTTGTTTAATACTTTTCCAAGATACAACTCCTCTAACAAGCATAAAGATATATCTTGGTGTGGATTTGTGATCATCAGGGAAGCCACCATAATTAGAATCAGAATAACCTATCACTTCAAGGTGATCAGATATCTTGTAAGTGAGCATATAATCTTTAGTACCTTGTAGATACCTCAGAACTCGTTTCATAGCTTGCCAATGACCCACACCGAGGTTGCTCAAGTATCTCCCAAGCATACCAACAACAAAGGCAATATTAGGACGTGTACAAACTTGAGCATACATAAGACTGCCAATAGTAGAAGAATATGAGACCTTTTCCATCTCCGATTTATCTTTATCATTTTGAGGACACTAGTTATTTGAGAGTTTGTTAGCCTTTTAGATGAGTGCACTGCAAGGATTACAAGTCTTCATGTCGAATCTATTCAAGATCCTTTTAAACGAGGAACACCACGAGATCTATCATGATGAATTTCAATGCCCAGAACAAACGAAGCATCGCCAAGATCTTTTATATCAAAATGAGTTGTCAACATTTATTTAGTCTCAGAAAGAAAATCCACATCATTACTGGCTAAAAGAATATCATCAACATATAAGACAAGAATAATGAATTTTCTCCCACTATTTTTCAAGTAAATGCATTGATCAATAACATTTTCCTTGAAACCAAGGGAGTAAACTATTTGGTCAAACTTCAAGTATCATTGTGGGGAGGCTTATTTTAGCCCATAGATGGATTTTCTCAATTTGCATACCATGCGTTCCTTACCTTTCTTAACAAAACTAGCAAGTTGATTCATGAATACATCTTCATACAAATCACCATTTAGAAAAGAAGTTTTGACATCCATTTGATGGAGCTCCAAACCAAAATAAGTAACCAAAGCCATCATAATACATAATGAATCTTTAGTAGAGAGTCGGTAGAAAGTCTCATTATAGTCGATACCTTCCCTCTGGTTATACCCTTTTGCAACAAGTTTGGCTTTATACCTTTCTATCTCACCTTTAGCATCACATTTAGTTTTAAAGACCCATTTACACCTAACAGTTTTATAACCACTAGGTAATTCCACCAAATCCCAAACGCCATTCATACTCATAGAAGTTAACTCATCTTCCATGGCTGCCAACCATTGTGAATTTGGAGGACAAGAAATGGCATCCTGAAAAGAAATAGGATTTGAGTCTTCAATTAAATTGAATTCATGCTCCTCCAAGTAAATATAATCGTCTCGAAATTTAGAAGACTCAATGGATTTAGGAATCCTTTCAGATCTCCTAAGTGGAACTATAATCACATCTGGGACTTGAGTATTAATGCCAACCTGATGAGGAATTTCAATCTCATTGCTTGGAGAGGAGATTGAAGTGCCTCAGTATGAAATACACAAGTGTAGGAACAACAACACGATCTTCTCTGAAATCAATAACACGATCCTCTCTGATATTAACAACATGAGACTCATATCTTTCTTTATGTTCGATGTCCCCTTCAAAATAGACACCCTGATCTGATTCAATGACTCTAGTAGTGTGATTTCGACAATAGAATCTTGAACCTCTTGAGCCAGTATAATAACCAATAAGGTAACTTGAAATAGTTCTAGGATCAAGCTTCCTCAGCTGAGGATTATAAATCTTTACCTCAGCCTTTCAGCCCCAAACACAAAAATGCTTCAAACTGGGTTTCCTTCTTACTATAAGCTCAAAAGGAGTTTTTGGTATAGATTTACTAGGCACATGATTGAGAACACAAACAGAAGTCCTTAAAACGTCTCCCTATAAAAACTCTGGTAAGGTGGAGTGACTAAGCATGCACCTAACCATGTCCATGAGAGTATGATTTCATCTCTCTGTAATCCCATTTTGTTAAGGAATGTCAGGCATGGTATATTGTGTTTTAATTCCACAATCCTGCAAGTATTTAGGAAAAGGGCTAAGGTTTCTTCCAGTTTCATCATACCGACCATAATACTCACCACCTTTAGTAGATCTTACACATTTTATCTGCTTCCTAAGTTGCAATTCAGTAACTTTTTTCAGTGATTTAAAAGAATCCAAGGATTCAGATTTCTTATACAACAATTCAATTCAACCATATTGAGAAAAATCATCAATGAAGGTGATGAAGTACCTGTAGCCTCCTATGGAAATAGGAGTAACGGGTCCATAGATGTCTGTGTGAATTATCTGTAATGGTTCTTCCTTCCTAGTTTCACCTTTCTTAATTTAGCTGTAAACTTCCCTTTTATGCAATCAACATAAGTGTCAAAATAAGATAAATCTAGATAATGTAAAATAGTGTCCCTAATTAATCTCTCCATTCTCTCCTTAGATATATGTCCTAACGGTTTATGCCATAACTTAGAAGATTTTTTAGTAACTCTCCCATGTTTCTTTCCAACAATAGTATTAACATCATCATGTGATCAGTCAAAACGAGAAGAATTAATAATTAGCATAAACAATCCATCACGCATAATTTCGAAACCAATAACAATACAATCATAGTACAAAATAACACCATTATTGATTATATGGAAACTGTATCCACGATTGTGCAAATCATAAATTGAAATCAAATTCCTTCACATAGAAGGCACATAAATGGTATCTTCCAAAAGCAAATCATGTCCACTACTCAACTTCTAGGAAACTACTCCTATGTGCTCAGCATTAACATTAAATCCATCTCCTAGTTACACCATAAACTCCCTTTTATTTGGTCTCTGCTTACTTTTGAACTCCTGCAATGAGTTCATTACATGAATAGTGGCACTAGTGTCTAACCACCATGAATTAGGAGGAACATCAACAAGATTGGATTTAAAATAGACAAAGAGTTGAGGTATACCTTTCTTTTTTGCTAACAAATTCTTAAACTTCACACAATCACGCTACCTATGCCCATTTTCATGACAAAAGTTGTAGTTTCCATTAAAAATAGGCTTGGGCTTAGCACCAAAACTCTCACCAGACCCAGAAGGTAATGCAAGTTTATCATTCCCCTTCTTGTTAAATTGAGGCTTACCCTTCTTGTTTCTATAAAATTTCTTCTTGTCACCACTCTTGTGAGAAGTGTTATGAATACTTGGGACTTTCCCTTCTTCATAGTATGCTCCTCTTGAATAAGAATGGAAATCAATTCATCAATGCTCCATTCATCTTTCTGAGCATGGTAAGTAGTCCTGAGAATATCAAACTCAGATGGAAGAAATTCAAACATTTGTCAGATTAGATAATCCTCTCTCAGCAGAACTTTCATGGACTTCAACTTGTTATACTAGTTCACAAGCTTCATTACATGCTCACGAACATCAACCACACCATCATATTTGGTCTTAGACAGAAAAGACAAGTAATTAGACTTTTCAGTCTTATCAAACTTCTGGAATTTTTTACCAATAGCCTTGAGATAATTTTTGCCATTATCAGTTTCAGTGATGCTCTGTTTAATAGTTTTCTTCATGGTGTACTTGTGGTCATCAGACAGACCTTGTTAGAACGAGACCACATATCATACTTAACTTTATCTACAGCGGAAGTTTCAGTAGTGGGTTGTGCATGCTCATTCTCAAAGCGAGCAACATCATCATTATAAACAACCAAAAACAGATTCAATGATTTAAGCCAGTCCTCATAATTGGTCCCATTTACCATAACCAAAGAATTCAAAGCTGGAAATTGATAAAATGCAGGGAAATTTAGCAAATGTATTTAAATATAGTAAAATTGGGCAAACAACATAGCTAGGTTCTCATGCAATTGCAATCCTACCTAAGGGTCCCGAATTACAACACAGATCACCCAGAAGATTAAAATATGCCCTAAAGCTAATATCAATAGGATACCGAAAACTTAAAGACATAATTTAATGAATTAGGCAAAGCATCAGAAACCACATTGATAAAGACAAATCGATAGGATAAGTGCATCGTTAATATAATATCTAATATAAGCCCAATAATAATATCACAATGGCATTTTGTAATAATTGGTCTCATGATAGGCCAGCACACAATTACACAAAATGAATGACAAGAGTCCAAGATCACATCCCAAGATTGCCCGATAGGTTTCAGTTAGCACCAAAATTACAAAATTAGCTATATAAATCATATAATCTAACACTATATGCAATACATAAACTATATCCAAAATTAATTTTAGTGTATAACTATATTACCACTGAGAGTACACAAGACCCCACAAGCCTAAAATATACCAAGAAACAAGTAAAAAACATTTCAAGATAAAATTCGGAGAGTACATTATATATTTATTAATTTTAAAATTTGAGAAAAATAAAAATAAAAATTCTATTATTTAAAAAATTCCAAAAATACCATAAATTAGAACTAGGAAAATGGAACAAATAGGCAAAATTTGGGACAAAACGGCTATAGGATCAGGTCGCACGTGCCTCCACGTGCCACCACCGCACGTGGGGTCATGACCTACTAGGCTGCATATCCTTCACCTGAAATTATGGTATTTTGGTAGTTCGACCCTGGTTCACGACCCAGTTTGGAAAAATGACCATAGCTTACTCAGTTTTGATCTGTTTTTAGCAAAATTGGTGTCATTAGATTCAGAATTTAACGATCTATCAAAGTCCTTAATCAATTTCACAAAAAATCTACTGAAAATTTTGAAAAATTCGAAAAGGAATGTTGTGGAAAAGGAACGTTTTTGAAAATTTTGATTTCTGAGTTTTAAATCAAACAAACAGAAAATTAGACAAACTTACCACACGTTTTGACACCAAACTGAAACAAACCAACAATAACAAAAAAGATTTCACAGAAAACAAATTACCCAAAATTACCTTAACAGATTTCAATAGCTAATCTTGAAAATTACCCAAAACAAATTAGCGGTCATAATTAGGGTTAATAGGCTTTGATAAGAATAATTAAAACGAAATTATTGATTAATGTCATGATTAATCAATACAATTAAACTAACCATATGATTGCAACATGCTAGATTCAAGAATTAGGTGGACAGATACCTGGAAACTAAGGAGCAATTGAGTCCATTGTTGTTTTCTAAGAAGCAGAATGATAGAGATACAGAAGATTAACTACTGTTATTCCAAACCCTGAAAAATCCATATGCAGTTCTCAATAGGATGACTGTATTTAAGGTTGGCTAGTAGTAGGGCCTCCTGTGCACTTCAAACATGGGCTAAGCCTACCCATTATAGTAAGCCCATGAAAACAGGTCCAATGACATGTATGAGATCTTGACATCTAATTAATTGGGGTTTATACAAAATTTTGTTTATTATGCTAGGCCACAAAATTAATGATAAAATTCTATCAGCATACCCATATTGGTATAAATAGCTTGACTCTAGTCAAAATTCAATAAGCCAAGTATAAGTTAACAGGTCCACATAAAGCTTGGGCTTAAACCCTCATCTAAAATAATGTTATTTTGATTTAGATATTCAAAACAACACCATTTTGATTTATGGGTTTAAGAAATTTAAGATCAAATTAATGTCATTTTAGTTAACTGCATGAAAATGATGTCATTTTACGGTGACTGGAGCTTATCTCTATCATCCCTACCCACATCTTGCATTTTTTTCTACTCAAGGTGAAACATGTTAAGTCAAGAAGACTTTACTTCTTCTATTCATTTTGATGAAAGTCAAATAACAATAATAGAAGTGTGTGAACTGTTTTGATGAGTTTATTAAGTGCGCGGATAAATGTAAGTAAGACAAAGTCACAAGAGTAAGACGAAGTCATAAGATGATGCAAAGTCATAAGATGAAGCGAAGTTATAAGACGAAGAGAAGACATAAGACGAAGCAAAGTCATAAGACGATGCAAAGAGATAAGACGAAGCGAAGTCACAAGACTAAGCGAAGACAAAAGATGAAGCGAAGTCATAAGATCAAGTGAAGTCATAAGACGGAGCGAAAATATAAGACAAAGCCTACAAATCAAATCAAGACGATATAATCTACAATGACGGTTAGTTAGTTGGAGTTAGTTACAAGACTCAACTAATAACAAATCTCTGAAGATTCTACTAGCAGTTTTTTTAAAGAAGACCATTGACGAATTAGACTATAAATATCAGTGTAGTCATAGACAAAACAACTTTTAACTTTTACTTACACGAAATAACTTTATGATCAAGTGAGTATACAAAAAATATCCTAAGTGAAAAGAAGGAAGATAGAGATTAAGAACATCTTTAGTGTGAACAATATCTTCTCAAATGAAAGGAAGGTTAGAGCTTGAAGATGCTAAGATAGCAAATAAAGAATACTTTGTGAAAGAGACCTGAAGAGGCTTTGGAAGAGTAGAAATAATACTTGTAAAGTTACAAGAGATAGTGAAATTCAGATAAACTCTGAGGACTGGACGTAGCCTAAAGGTTAAGGGTGAACCAGTATAAATCACGGTGTCATATTCTTTAACCCTTATCTCTTTAATTTCTTGTTATTATAAGAATAGATAATATTTTCGTTATTGCATTACTCAAACAAATTAAGTGAGTTCTTTTGTAATTTTCTGAGTTTTTCAAGAAGATCAAAAAGATTTTGAAGATAAATATCTTAGATAATTTAACACAATTCAACCCCTCTCTTTGTGTATTTTACATATTATACATGAATTCTATAGTAACAAGTGATTTACTTCAGTTGGTATTAGAGAGCAACTTTCCAAGAAACACTGTTACAAAGTGAGGACAAAGATCCATAGCTGAATCACATGTTTTTATAGCTGAAGGTGCCTCCGTCTCAAGACCCCCTGCATTCAAGGGTGAAGATTATCATTATTAGAAGGACAGGATGCAGCTCTTCATAGAATCGACACACATTGATCTTTGGGATATTATTGAGAGTTGTCCATATATTCCAATAGACTACGAAAGGAAAAACATCTCTCGTGAACAATGGTCAGCTGATCAGAAAGCTCGTGTTTAATTAAACTCAAAGGCCAAGTTTCTTTTAAGTTGTGATCTAAGCAGAAGTGAATATGATAAGGTTCATGGATGTGAATCTACAAAGGAAATGTGGGACACATTAGCCATTGCATATGAAGGCATAAACCAGGTGAAAGAATCCAAGATTGGTATTCTCGTTCATTAGTATGAGTTGTTCAAAATGAAGATGATAAGTCTATTGATCAAATGTTTGGATGATTTTAAATAATTATTAATAGACTTAAGGCTTTGGGGAGAATCTATGATAGTCAAGATCATATCAGAAAGATCCTCAAAACTCTTCCAAAAAGATGGAGACCCAAAGTAACAGTAATACAAGAGGCCAAGGATTTAAGCAAGCTAAAGTTAGACGAATTGCTTGGTTTACTGAAAATCTATGAAGTAGAGCTTGACGCAGAAGATAAGACCAGAAGGGATAAATCTATTGCATTGAAGGCTAGTCAGAAGAATCAAAACATGCAGAAAATAGATTGAAGAATGATGATGCCAATGAATCTGATCAAGATTGAAGTGAGGATGAAGATGAGATATCCTTCATTTTAAGAAAAATTAGAAGGATGTGGAAAAAGAAAGCAAAAGGAAATAAAGACTCCTCTTTCAAAAAGAATAGTTAAGACAATTTGAAGAATGAGAAAAGCTCTATCGTCTGTTATGAGTGTAATAAACCAGGACATTACAAGCCTGAATCCCCTTGCTCAAAAGAAAACAAAAGAAGAATCAAGAAAATAAAAAAAAATGATGGCATCATGAGAAGATTTGGATTTGTCTGAATCTAAATCCAACTTAGAATCATTAGAACAAGCAAATATATGCTTGGTAGCTGATGGGGAAAGTGATGATGAGGTAATCTCTGACTCTAATGATCTTCAACATGCATATTTAGAATTGTTAAAAGATTCACATGCTATTTAAAAATAATATAGATTGTTGAAAAAGAAATTTGTTGAAAATTGTAAGAACACAAAACTCTTAGAAGAAGAAAACATTTGCCTTAAGAAACAAGTAGACGATATGAAAAAGAATGTAATAGTAGATAGATCTGAGGAGATTAATCAATTAAAATAAAGGATTAATAGTCTTTCAGCAGATTGATTGAAATTTACGAAAAGTACAAAAGGATTAATGATATTATAGACATCCAGATGATAAAAGTGGCTTAGGCTTTTCTGGTAGAAATACTATTCATAATAGTAATATTCTTCATAATAAGAATTTTGTTCCTAATAGAAAGAAAAAGAAATAGTATTCTTGCTATTATTCTAAGAATAATTATAAGATTAACCCCAAAGGACCCAAGAAAATATGGGTACCTAAGAAGGATATATAATATATACTATAGATCTCCTTATTTGGAAGAAGCAAACACCATCAATGGTACTTAGATAGTGGCTGCTCGCTTCACATGACGGGCAGAAGGTCTATGTTCCTAGACCTTCGACTTAAGCAAAGAGAATCAGTAACTTTTAGAGACAACTAGCAGGGTAAAATAATTGGGATTGGCAGAATTGGTAAAATTTCCTTTTCATCTATTGATAATGTTTTGCTAATTAATGGTTTAAGGCATAATCTAATTAGTATAAGTCAATTATATGATTCTAATTTTGAAGAATCCTTTAATCAAAATTCTTGTTTAGTTAAAAATAAGGATGGATCTATATTCTTTTTTGCCAAGAGATGAAACAATCTTTATAAAATTAACTTAGACGATTTGAAAAGTCAAAATATTTCATGTCTTATATAAAAAGATGATGAAAAATTGATTTGGCACAAAAGCTAGGTCATGTTATCTTTAAACATATTTCCAAATTAGTTAGACATGATTTGGTAAGAGGTTTACCAAAGATAAGTTTTAGCAATGATTTCTTTTGTGAAAGTTATCAGAAAGGAAAACAAGTTAAAGCATCATTTTCGTCTAAGAACATTGTAACTTTGTCTAGACCTCTAGAGCTGTTACATATAGACTTGTTTAGACCAACTAGAACAGTAAGTCTTGGTGGAAAGAAGTATGGTCTTGTAATTGTTGACGAATTTACTATATTTTGTTGGATATTGTTTTTATCTCATAAAGATGAATCTCTTAAATGCTTTAAAGGTTTATCCAAAAAGTTACAAAATGAAAAAGGAATTTCTATTGCTGGAATTCAAAGTGATCATGGTGGAGAATTTGAAAATGAAAAATTCATAATGTTTTGTGAAGAGAATGGAATTTCCCATAATTTCTCTGCTCCTAGAACTCCTAAACAAAATAGAGTTGTGGAGAGAAAGAACAGGACGATTCAGAAAATGGCAAGGACTATGCTATAAGAAATGAATCCTCCTAAGTACTTCTGGGTAGAAGCTATAAATACAGCTTGTTATATCCAAAATAGAGTATTTTTGTGACCTATTTAAATAAAACTCCATATGAGTTATGGAAGGGAAGAAAGCCAAATATTTCTTACTTTCATCCTTTTGGTTGCAAATGCACTATTTTGAATACAAAAGAAAATTTGGATAACTTCGATTCTAAGATCAATTTATGAATTTTCCTAGGTTAATCTATTAGAAATAAAGCTTATAAAGTTTATAATCTTGTTTCCAAATCTATTGAAGAATCTATGTATGTAAAATTTGATGATGATTCTCATATAGATAAGAGAGACAATTCTGATGATGAAACTCTATCTGCTCCCTTAAATAGTAACCCAGACGATTCACCATTAGACGATCCATCTGATAAAGTAGTAGATATTTTTGAAAATATTAGCTTAAGAAAAGATTGGAGATATAAATCCTCTCACCCAGAAAACTTGATCATAGGAGAAACATCAGAAGGAGTGAGAACTAGATCTAAGTTTAGGAGAGAGGCCAATGTAGTTTTGTTTCTTAATTAGAACCAAAGAAAATTAATGAAGCTCTTCAAGATAAAGCTTGGATTTTAGCTATGCAAGAGGAGTTAAATCAATTTACTAGGAATAAAGTCTGGTCTTTAGTTCCTAAACCATCTAATAAATCTATCATAGGAACTAGATGGGTATTCAAGAATAAACTAGACGAATCAGGAAAGGTATCCCGCAACAAAGCTAGATTAGTAGCTCAAGGCTATAATCAACAAAAAGCAATAGATTATAATGAAACATATGCTCTTGTAGCTAGATTAGAAGCTATTAGGATCTTAGCTGCATATGTTATTTTTCATAATATAAAACTGTTTCAAATGGATATGAAAAGTTCTTTTTTCAATGGTTTTATAGATGAAGAAGTTTATGTAAAACAACCCCTTAGTTTTGAAGTCATTGATAAACTAGATCATGTGTATAAACTTCATAAAGCTTTGTATAGATTGAAACAAACACCTCATGCATGGTATGATCGTCTCAATTCTTTTTTGATTAAAAAGGACTTTATTAGAGGTCAAGTTAATGAAACTTTATTTCAAAAAAGTATAAAAAATGATTTTATTATTGTGAAAATATATGTAGATAATAAAATTTTTGGTGCAACTTTTAAAAAGTTATGTTCAAGTTTTGAGTTTCTTATTAAAAGTGAATTTGAAATGAGTATGATGGATGAATTAAAGTTCTTTCTTGGCTTACATATTAAACAAACTAAAGAAAAGATTTTTATTCATCAAAGAAAGTATATCAAAGAACTTTTAGTCAAATATAAAATGGAAAATGTTAAACCAATGTCAACTCCTATGCATCCTTCAATCGTCTTATCTAAGGATGAAGATGGTAAAAAGATTGATCAAACTGTTTTTAGAGGAATTATTAGTTCTTTGCTTTACCTAACTGCAAGCATACCTGATATTATGTTTAGTGTTTATTTGTGTGCAAGATTTCAAGTAGATCCTAGAGAATCTCATTATATTGCTGTTAAAAGAATATTGAGATACTTGGCAGGGTCTACTGATCTTTGCTTAATGTATGAGAAAGGTAAATTTCAATTTAATTAGCTACTGTGATGTTGATTATGTTGGAGACAGGATTGATAGAAAGAGTACAAGTGGAAGTTATCACTTTCTTGGTCATAATTTAATTTTGTAGTCAAGCAAGAGGCAAAGTTCAATTGCTCTGTCTATTGCAGAGGCTAAATACATGTCAGCTGCAAGCTGTTGTTTCACAAATACTATGGATAAAGCATCAGTTAGAAGATTATTCTATCCAAGAAGATCAAATTCTAATCTTCTGTGACATCACAAGTGTTATCAATCTCTCAAAGAATCCAATATAACACTCAAGGGTAAAGCATATTGAAGTTAGACATCATTTTGTAAGAGACTATATATAGAGAGGGATCATCAATCTACAATTTGTTGAGATGAATCAACAATAGGCAAATATCTTCACCAAACCATTAAACAAAGACAGATTCAAGGAAATCAGATGAAATTTGAATATGGTAATATTAAATAACCATTCGTCTGAAACTTCATGACCCAGACGATATGTCCTAATAAAGCAGTAAAGTCGTAACTTTTTTAGAATGAATAGTAATGGTAACTTTCATTTGATAGTATCAATCTTATGATTACCTGTGGATCAGTTACATACGTTACAAACGGTAACTTTTCAAGAGTGTTTATAAAAACACTCTACATTCTAGAATTCTCTTAGTAACCAACTTACTTTAAAATGTTCTCGACAAAGACGATTCAATCCTCTGTTCTCTACATCAAATCTTTCTCATTTTCATTTCATATCTCTCTTTCAATATCTTCTACATACTAAGCTCACTTTTTTAAGTGAAATACATTTCTATGTTTAGTTTTATTCATTACAGATAAGAAGAATGTCGAAATCTCTTGTCTATGGAAGACTCGTCGATTTCACTTCTCTAAAAACCGATTGAATGGATATTGAACCTGAGATCAAAGCAGTTGGATGGGAAAATTTCTTCAATATCTGAGACCCAATGTATCCAAATGAAGTATATGAGTTCTAGAAAAATGCAAAGGTGGTAGATAACACCTTGGTATAAGTAGTAGACAGGTTGTCAATGATTGTCACACAAGATTCTATTATGAGGACTGTTGAATGTCCAAATAAAGGAGGAAAACTGATCAACAATACAAAGTGGATTGCTCAAAGTCACATAAATGAAGACATCATCAATCGACAACTATATGGATCGATTAATCCAAGAGTCAAGAAGTCTTTAAAGCTAATTCCGAAGGCTAAGGTTCTTCATTCAATTCTTCTTTACTGTATTCTACCAAGAGTGGGATCAAAGGATTTGGTGACAATGAATGATGAACATTGTCTATTTCATCTACTGACACACCATTATATTAATCTTTCGTTCTTGATTCTGAACTACATGATAAAGGCAAAGGAGGATTATCATCAGAAGAGTGGTTCGTTACCTTATGGTATGCTGTTGACAAGATTCTTTAAAGAATTTGGAATCCTACTTGATAGAGGAAACAGAGTAAACCTGAATATTAAGAGTGTTATCAATGCCTCTACTATTCGCAGAATGGGGATCAAGACTGAAGCTGAAACGGATAAAGATTTCACACCGAAAGCAGAGTCTAAGGGGAAGCTTCCAATCAAATGAAGCAGGAAAGAAGATGTTTCATCTGGAATGCAAGAAAAACCTCAATTGTCCAGAAGAATCTCAGCAGAGGTAAAAACTGAACAATCGTCTTATAAGCCACTACAAGCCAAGACGATTCCTGAAAGGAAGGAAAGTTCAGTTCAACAACCAACTCACAAATTGTCTTTAAAGAGAAAGGCTGAAACCCTCCAATCAGAAAGACCTAAGAAGTCAAGAAGGTCACCAAGATTAATGACCTTACGACAACAAGAGTAGAAAAGGTAAAGAACTTTGATTCTTGGTTAAGGTTTGGAAAGTGTAAAGGAGCAACAACAACAACAACAGCTTGTCAAAGCAATTATCTTTATTCCTCATACTCAATCAGAATAATCGTCTGAAGAGACAGAGATAAAAAGGAAGTTAGTGTTTGAGCAGAAGAAGTGTTAACAACAACTCTCTTCCAAACCAGCAGAAGAGCAAAATAAGATGAAACCGATTCAGAAAAAGAAGGTTTCATCATCTGATCTTCAACAAAAGACACAGACTGTTAGAATGCAGCAAATAACTTACAATCCACCTCAACCAATGAAGAAATAAGACTTGAAGATGAAGATAATAGAAGAATCAATGCTTAATCGCAACAGAGGTTTAGTTATCATAAGAGAAGCTTTTATATAGAAAGTTAAGGTTCAAGTTGAACTTGTAATAGTAAGCGATCAGACGATACATTTTCTAACCCTTGAAGAAAGAAGATTGTATAGTATTCTGCTAGATCAGAATGCAAAACCATATCTATTGAAGATGACGAAAAATCCTTACACCATCTTCCCAATGACAAGCAGATCAACAATAAAGATTGTACCAGATGTAGAACCTAGATGTCCAACACTAGTGGACAGCAAAGACAAAAGAAAAAAAGAAGAAATTTCTTAAGAAACAAGAAGATGATCTCACGGAAGAAGAAATTCGAGTGGCGATGAAGAATATAAACGATGTCTATCGTGCAGCTCAACCTTTAGGTGTCTATATTTCACATCACATATCAAGGCTATCAGGAAGTAATTTTGTCACATCTACTCAAGATGAAAGTTTCAAGCTAGTTGGGACAATTTCAAAAGGAAGGTACAAATGTATTACAATTGAAGGTATCAATTTTTACTTAGAAACCTTTGTGCATTTACTTATTCATTTTAAACCCTTAGGTTTCATTCCTTCAGTCAAAGATATCCTACACCTTCTAGGAAAACCAATTTTCAAACTACCCAAACCTGATGATCTTGGCATTCGTCTCCAAACACAACCTTTTCAATTACCCTCTATCACAATTATTGAATTAGACGACTCAATTAAAAAATTGTCTGTCTCTGAGTATCACCATCCACTAAGTGAAAACTACAAGATTCTACCGTTAATTCGAAGCTCTTTAAGAATTTCAACAATTGGACTAAAACCAGTCAAAAGTAGGAGGAAGTTCAAGAAGCCTTAGCTAAACATATTGAAGAAATAGATATTAAGGTTGATGAACTAAGAGACTCAATGGGTGATCTTCATAAGGAAGTAGCACTTCTATATGTTTCTACTAAATAAGACCGCAAAACGATCCACACTGATATTCAACATATGTTCTCTGAAATTTTAAAGCATCTGAAATGATATTATTTTTTGTTAATAACAAATAGGCAGAGAATAGTAGAAAGGAGAGGAGAATTAGTTTTGAAAATTTTTATGTACACTGTATATCTTGTATTATTCATCTGATTAAATATATTATTTATTTGAATATTATTCTTTTGAATACAATTGATATTTGTTTGAATATTTTTAATCTTCTAATATTATGATTATTTGTTATCATCAAAAAGGGGGAGATTGTTAAGTTAAGAAGGCTTTACTTCTTCTATTGATTTTGATGAAAGTCAAATAATAATAATAATAATAGAAGTGTGTGAACTGTTTTGATGAGTTTATTAAGTGTGCAGCTAAATGTAAGTAAGATAAGATGAAGTCACAAGAGTAAAACGAAGCTATAAGACGATGCAAAGTCATAAGCTGAAGCAAAGTCATAAGACTAAGCGAAGACATAAGACGATGCGAAGACATAAGATGATGCAAAGACATAAGACGAAGTGAAGTCATAAGACGAAGTGAAAATATAAGACAAAACATACAAATCAAATGAAGACGATATAATCTACAATGACAATTAGCTAGTTAGGGTTGGTTACAGGACTCAACTAATAACAAATCTCTGAAGATTCTACAAGCAGTTTTTTCCAAGAAGATCGTTGGCAAATTAGACTATAAATATCAGTGTAGTCATAGACAAAACAACTTTTAACTTTTACTTACACGAAATAACTCTGTGATCAAGTGAGTATACAAAAAATATCCTGAGTGAAAAGAAGGAAGACAGAGATCAAGAACATCTGTAGCATGAGTTTAGAAAAGCTTAAACAATATCTTTTTAAGTGAAAGGAAGGCTAGAGCCTAAAAAGGCTAAGATAGTAGATAAAGAATGCTTTATGAAAGAGACCTGAAGAGGCTCTGGAAGAGTATAAACAATACTTGTAAAGTTGCAAGAGATAGTGAAATCTCAAATAAACTTTGAGGACTGGACATAGCCCAAAGGTTAAAGGTAAACTAGTATAAATCGCAGTGTCATATTCTCTAACCCTTATCTCTTTAATTTCTTGTTGTTAGAAGAATAGATTCTATTTCCACTGTTGCATTACTCAAACAAATTAAGTGAGTTGTTTTGTAATCGTCTAAGTTTTTCAAGAAAATCAAGAAGATTTTAAAGATAACTATCTTAGAAGATTTAACACAATTCAACCCCCTTTCTTGTGTATTTTGCATATTATACGTAATTTCTATATTAACAAGTCATTTACTTCAAAACATACTCATTAAGATATAAATATGCTGAAATAACAATCATGCTCATAAGACATTTTGGTTCAAAGCAAAACGCAATTGTCAAGATGTATAATTGTTAAAGTAGCGATCTCATATGTAAGATATTCTCACCCAAGAAAAAAGCACTCGTTAAAATGCATATATGCTCAAAAGCGATTATGCACATAAGAAATTTCACTTAAGAAAACTCATTCATTAAATATGCAGATTTACTGATACAACTGTCACGCTTATAAAACATTTTTGTTCAATGTAAAGTGCATTCTTTAAGATGTAAATTACGAACAATGATTGTGCATGTAAGAAGTTTTTACTCAAGCGAAAATGCATTTGTTAAGATGCAGATTTGCTAGAATAGAAATCGAGTATCTAAGACATTTTTTGTTAATGCAAAATGCATTCTTTAAGATGTAGATTTGTTGAAAGAGTGCTTATGCACGTAAGATATTTTTCGTATAAGCAAAATATATTCGATAAAATGTATATTTGCTATATGACAATTATATACTTTGAGACATTTTTACTTAAGGCTAAACAAAATCATCAAGATGTAAATCTATATTGTACAATGATTGCATACTTAAGATGTTTTACTTAAGACACATTAATACACATGAAAAACATATATTTTCCATTTGGGTCTATAAAATTTGCTTACAAAGACATCATAATTTTCATAAAGAAAGAACATAATTTGCTTATATAAGGCAAACAAAAAATATATATAAAGGAAGAAAATTTATACTAATAATGAGGCTCAAGGGCTGAAAAGTATATTGAAAATGCATCTATAATTAACTAGAGGGAGATTTACATACTCAAACATGGATGCTCGTGTAATTACTATAAGGCACACTTTTGGAACATTCACCAACTAACTCTAGACACAGTGTTAAAAGGCCACTTAATGATCAATGCTAACAAGAGGGAGATGACTCTCAAATCTTTTTACATCTTAACTTTTCCCCAAATCTTTTAACATATTGATAAAGTTATACAATATAAATTCGATCATAGATTTAGGCTTTGAGGAATGTTTGGGGGCAAACAAGTCACTAACACTTAAGTTATTTCTTTTTAAAAATTGAATGAGAAAATTTATTATCACTAGCCAAAGCTATTACAATATTACAATAGAGGTTTAGTTACATCATAGTTTGTAAAAACTTAATCAAGCAAGATATAAGATATAAGCAGCCCTTTTTAAAAGATTCTATTTACATTTCATGTTAGGAGAAAGCATGTGGTATCTACAATATAGTGCTTCCTAATGTCTACTCCCTTATAAAGTTTGTTGCTCCTTACTTCCAAATGGAATAAATGGTTGTGGTGAAAGCAGTCTTAATGCGCATTGCATTATGCTTCAATTGATTAACTTTTAAGATGAACCAGGCCAAGACTCCATTCCAATCATAACTTTGGAATGCTCCACTAGTATATGCATCACACTACTCCAAACTATTTTAGAATACCAACATTGGAAGAAAAGAGGTTTCCTATCTTACTTAACTTCCTTGCATAAATCACTGATTGGACCATAAATTCCAAACCATCTATTTTTAATCTAATTCTGTTTTTTTCATAAGCCAAATGATTAGAGAGGCTTTGAGGTTTAGAGAGTGCTTCCAAAGTAAATCATACAATTGAACATCTCCTAAACACGTTTTATATATTGTATACAGGATTTATTTGTATAGATCGCCTTGGAGTTGAGATTCCAAGCAATGGTGTCTCGTCTTTGCAAGTGTTAGAGTTGAGGTAAATAAGTTGCTATAGAGGAGAATCCTTTAAAATTTACAAACCATTCTCTATGCTGAACGAGAGAAGAAACTTTTGAATCAATGGAGGTTATGTTTTTCATATGCATAATTTCATTTCTCAAAATAAAAGGACTAAAATTTGTCCAATTATCATACCAGAACCATATGATTTCCCCATTTCCTAATTGATGATTTATCCAGGGATATAACTGATTCCTTAAGCTTAATATATGTTTGAAATTTCAAGAATGATCCTTGTTTGTTATTATCTACCAGAAATTGTGGTTCTTAAGGTAGAATTCATCAATCAATTTAATCTATGGAGCTCCTTATCTACAAAAGTCTCCATATCCTTTTACTCAAAAGAACTTTTTATATAAGAGATATGGGAATTATCCCTAAGCTTCCTCTCTTTTCTGGAGTAGTTATTTGTTCCCACTACAACAAACACTACCTTTAGCAATGAAAATAAACGTTGCTAAAGTATAACCTATTGTCATAAATAATAATTTTTGACGAAAAAGTATCGTCACCTGAATCATTGCTAAAGCCCTATAGCAAAACAACATCTGCGATGTATTTCTAAAATTGTCATCAAAACATTTTTGCGACTTAAATAATTCGTCGTTAAAAAGTATAACCTATGAGAATAACTATCATCGTACATATTGCATTTGCAACATTTTTGTTTCGTAGTTAAAGTTTTTCCCTCCTAAACTGTATTTATAGGTAATTATTTTTAGTGACGATTATGTTTTGGTAGCAAAATAGTTTTAACTACTAATTGTTTCTTGTAGGGAAATGCTTTTAGAGACGTTCTGCATACATAGGTAAAAACATTTTGTGACGAATTTGTTTTCGTAGCTAATATTGTTTTGTGACCATTTTTTTTATAGCAAAATAGTTTTAGCTACTAATTTTTAGTTGTAGCAAAATCTTTTCAATGGCGTTCTTGTAAACGTAGGTAATAAATTTTTGTGATGATTTTGTTTTGGTAGCTAATATTATTTAATGACAATTTTTAATTTTGAATTTAATTAGTATTATAACTGTTAAAAACAAATATAATTTAATTTATTACAATTTTAAGACAGTTTAAATTATAAAAACTATTGATTTTATAATTAACATTAGTGAAATTTTAAAGTAATAATAAATTGAAATAAAATAAACATATAAAATGGAATGCATTATGTACAATAAGATATTTACAATTTACAAATTAAGAGTCTTCATTTGAGTCACTACCACTAACATATGTAGAACATAGTATTTGTTTAACCAATTTTTAAAACTTGTTCACTTTTTTAATATTACAATCTAACGTAGTTTTTAGTTGCTGGTTCTCCTCTTAAAGAGTTATCATTGTAATTGATCATGACAAAGATACACCAACAAACTTAGGGTCATATCTAAGATTTTTTATATAGCCCGATCTTGTACCAAAGACATTGTTGTAAATGTCATCGACATTTGACTCATTCTCTTCAGACAATAACATCTGTAAGCACTCCTATATCTTCAGTAGAAAATCAAGTTAAATAAAAATTATTACTTAATATTACATAGAAAATTAAATTGTACTATTAATTTGTTTATACTTATATAATTACTTTGTGCCTCTTCAGATATCCAGCCTTGACCTTCCTTGTAGTGTGTATGATCATATAGTGTGATCCTATCACACTCTTGTCCTTGGAGTTGAGTTTGGCTCTATTATATGAATTTAAAAAATTATATCCAATTAGAATTTATTGTTTTAAGAAATAGAATAACAAATTGAAAATGTTAAACTTATAAATTCTTGTCGGACGACGACAAATGACCTGCAGCCAGTATGATGAGGAGTCTTCATTTTTGCTCTATTCACCTTGGCTTTCTCACACTTTTCCAAAATTAAGAGAATTAGTCGTGAAATGTATAAATAAAATTAATGGAAGGAAAATATGAAGAAAAAAATAAACTTGAACCTTCGCTGAGACCCAATAATCACACATTTTACTCTAATTTTTCACAGTCTCCCGTTCTGGAACATGTCTCGTTGCCTCTTCATTGGAAGGGAAAGACTGGTAATATTTATGAATTTGATATCGATGATCCTTCACCCTTTATTTCAATAGTAAACTAACATTGCTTGAAACCTTAGGCGTGTCGATATCAATGATATTGAGCTTCATATGTGAAAAACACGTATAAGGTAACTTATTATTTTGCGTAAGTAAAATTGCAATACATATAGTAAAATTTATTGAAATATTACCGAAACTTTGTATAAAGCATTTTGGAGCAAGTTGTCTTCCTTCAACTACTGGACATGCTAAAAGCAAGGTAGCTTATTCCTCACAACGACTCCCAACTCACTAACCAATTTTGTAGCTTGGATCTTATCCACTAAGAGTTGTTACATGGGGTCAATCATCACAGACAACTTGGTGTTCATTGCAGCATTCATCCGTTGCAACTCAGCTCCTTTTGTCTTACCTCTACCTCGTTTTCTGATGCTAGTATTGGAACCTGAAAAAAAACATAATAGGAAAAACACACTAAACATGTAATGAGTAATTTCAGCATAAATTTAAATAAGTTTGGTTAACAATAACAGACCTAAAGATCCCTCATAACTACCAAACGACGTTGGTAAAGGTTATTGCTGACTTTCTTTATTCGATGACGCAATTGTTGTTTGTTCTGTGGGAGAAAATTTGTTTGCCATTACTGCCCTCTTTCCCTTGTTTCTACTAGGTCCCATTATAATGAACCTATGTAAAAATGAAATATGAACATAATGGATAATTGTAATTGAAAAATAAAATTAAAATTTTGTGAAACATTAAAAATATGCTTGTTGTCATGGTAAATTAACATAAATAAACCCTCAACAACATAAAGCAATTACAACTTGGAGACATTTCAAACAGCACAAGCAATTTATTTACATGCAATCATCGTGATCATGATTTTGAAAAATGTCATCATTAAGTGACACATGAATATAAGCATGTTCATATATAGAACATGCTTATATATATATATATTAATTTAATTTAGAATTGAAAGAAATTAATTATAACACATTAATTAGTTTTTATACTTTCTCCGCTTTCACTGATTCCTATAATTTCTCCACTTTCAAATCAAATTCAAAATTAACACACTTTAGGAATTTTTTCTATGAACATGCTTATATATATTAATTTAATTTCAAATTAAAAGAAATTAATTCTAACACATTGATTAGTTTTTATACTTTCCCACTTTCACTAATTCCTATACTTTATCCACTTTCAAATCAAATTCAAAATTAACACACTTCAGGCATCTTTTCTATGAATATGCCTATATATATTAATTTAATTTAGAATGTAAATAAATTAATTGTAACACCATTCATAAAGGTATTTCATTAAAGGGTGTAAATGCAAAAATAAATGTTCAGCAGGGAGGTTCATTGGACACAAATGTAGCAATTTCTCAAAATGAACAACAATATTTGCATAAGAAAGAAGGAAAGCACAATATTCAAAAGCACACTTAGCTATCAGATCGTGCTGAAGGAGAAGAAATTATTGGCGAAAAATCTGTTTTTAGAGATAATGGAGGGGTAAATGAATCCAATAATGAGATTGGCGGAACTAAGCAGAAGTTTGAGCAATGACATGAAACAGGATCTAGTAGTCGAAGATCCAAGAGAAGAACCAAAAACAAAACATTCCCAATGATTTATACTATATGGAATGTGAGGGGACTTAATTGTCCCAATGCTTAACAGTTTTTTTCGTTGTTGATACAATTTAAGTTTCACAGTGAACAATTGAACTTTCAAAATACAAACAAATGCATACACTGTTAAAACACAAAAACTAATTGAACTTTCATAATCTTTCATACATCCCTATAAATATTCATAAGCAAATGATTATTTCAAAGCGAACAATCAACAAAAGTCTCAACAATACATCAACTAGCAATTAACAAACATGTCAACATTACATCAGCTACCGGAGGACTTTCATCGAACACATTATAAGCATAACCTAACTCAAGTCTTCTTCAAGCATTCATCGTCTATGTTGCCTTTCTTCACCAGCATTCACATATTGAAAGATGTCAACAACTAATCCAAGCAACTAATACTAAGTTTAACCCCTCTTAAATGTCATTAACAAACACAATGATATTTGGTAAAATAAACTCATCACAAATCCAAAAATTTCTTATCAGGTTGACTAGCACTATAGGGCTACAATAGAGGACAATAGCGTGTTAACAGAGAAACCCACACAACTAACAATGATAAAGAGAGCAGAAATGGCAAAAAATGAAGTCGAGAGAGAGGAGGAAGAAACAAGTGAGGAGGCGAGGGTGGGGGGATTCGAGTTTCAATTTTCAGCATGTTAGGACGATGTCGTTTATCATTAAACAAACGACGTTGTCTCAATAAAATTCTTTTTTGTAGTGATTACATTTGGTGACGATACATAGCTTTAGTCGTGAAATGTCAACATTTACCTACCATATTATATATTCATCCTCCAATATAAATAAAACCGACTGGTGACGATTAGATATTTCATTGCCAAATGTTAACATATTGCTACGAAAACAGAATAACATCGCAACATGTAACAATTTCGTTACCAATTTTATATAACGTCGCCAAAACAAAAACATTTTCTTTACATCTTTATTTTTCTTAATTAATTAACATATATGAAAATTTCCTATTACCAATAACAAAATGAAAAATTAATCTTCTCATTTATATATGCAATTGTTCTTCATTTGCATAATTTTTGGGAATGACTAACCTTCAAATATAATTTGTTAGAAATAGTTTTATAATTATATTACAATGTCTTCTTAAATTAATATTATTTATTTTGATTAATTACAGTAATTAAAATTTTTATTTTTTCAAATAATTTTTTTGAAATTATATTAACGAAAAAGTACAATTGCCTAAAAATTGTAAGTTAATTTTATTTTATTTGAACAATTAACAAATTAATTTCCAAATACTTTTCAAATTAATAATTTAATTTTTAATTAAAATTATGTTTTATTTGGAATAGGAAAATAAATTTATTAAAAATTATTTATGAATTGGCGGGCTTTAACGACGAACCATGTATTAGTCGCTATATGGGAGATCGTCAACTGAATACAATAAATTGTAGCAAATTAATTCATACTACTTCCAAACAACTATAGCAAACAATAAATGACATTATTTACCTAAACTTCAAAAATGACATAATTTTGTATTAGGGTCTCAAAGACAAAAACATAAAAGCCTACTCCATTCTTGTTCAAGTCGTCAACGCCAATCTAAAATCCTCTCCTAGATAACTTGTTTGGGTTTTGCGTTCTACTCATCACCGTTGAAGAATGATTATTCACTGAGTCAGTATTATTCTTTTGTTCTATTATGAGTTATTGTGATTATTCTTTTGGTCTATTGCGATTATTCACTAAAACCCTTTAGGTGTTTATTGCGAGTTATTTAATTATGCATTTGATGTATGAGTTATGTTTATGGTTGTCTTTTCAAGATGATTTATTGTCTATCTTTTTTATTTGTTTATATTTGTCTTTCAACCAACGTTTAACGTTTAATTTCACCAAAGCTTTGTTTCTGCATTGATGAAATTGTTTCAAGAGTATTTTAATTTTATTCATTTCCATTAATAGTAATATAGAGACATATAGATAATACTATATTTCTATACATCAAGAACATAATCATGTTTATTCTACTTTAAATTTTAAATTTTGTATATGATACAAAACATAATAGGTTTTGAAATTTTAATAAGGGATGTTGACATAGAGACTAGTTCAAGATGGCCTTAATTCATTCCATTGGGAGGAATGTAGCAAAATTGTCCCTATTGAAAAAACCAACAATGTAGAAAAAATCTTCACTTCATACAATAATCATCGTTTGCCTTACATGGTCGATCTTATGCTTCAGGGTGTTTAGTATCATCCAAACAATGTCACTTTCCTTATTATGTACATCTCATTTCCTTTTATGAAGCTATCATATATATTCACATTTGATGGTTTATACACATTATTTTAAGCTTCCTTGAGTCTTGAATATGACCTGTATAGTCATGGAGGCGAGAGCGATGTCACAACAGTCCGTAAAGGATTAGGAAAATTGTTTGTTTTGGAAAATTCATCAATTACATATACTTCGTCTGCTTATTCACATATGTATGTCACTCCAATTTCAATTCTTTTGACAGTTTACTAATATGAAAATATCTAAATTCTATACTAATTGTGTTTTAGGTACTAAATCTAGCGACTTATTCACTATATCCTCTACAAGTTTAGCAATAGTGGAAAAGTTGTTGCAAAAGGGTGTGAAAAACCCTACCTTGATGGGACAACTATTACTGTTCCAATTAGAGCATTCCAATGTGCGAGGACCCTTATCAGGAATCCAGACATCAAGGACTCATTTACCTTTACCGACTCTTATGTTACTTGCAATCTAAATAAATAATTATATCATTGTCATTTATTGAGTCACTCAACTGAACTCAGTCTTAAAGTTGACTTATTGTTGTATCTGTAAGAATTTGTCAAATAACATATCTATTACTTACGCTATGTTTGGATCTGCGGTACGGTGGGGATAAGTACTTATCCACCGCAGTTTTCAAACGCAGTCACGTGTTTGGATCTGCGGGTGACAACCGGAGGTTGAACAAAACTGAGGTACCACTGCAGAAATTCATAAGCAGAAAGAGAGCTGCGGTAGGAAAGTGCATCTGTCGTAGGAATTTTAATTTCCGTTAATAACCTTATTATAATTACTAATTTACATTATACCCTTAACCTTAATTCAACGTTACTGTTTTAGGCTGACGCCGACTCCTATCTCCTTCTTCCTAACTCCTTCCCATCCAGGTAAACTCCTCTCTCCTTCTTCCTTAAATCTCCATCCATCTTCCTTAATCAAATTGGCGTAATAATCTTGAACAGGCGAGACAGAGACAAAACCTTGTCATATTTCCCAGGATATTGTGAAGTTTTTGATACGCTTAGGATTTCGTCATCGGCGTTCTCAACCACAAGGTATAAACTCTACAACTTTTTTGTTATTGAGCAAGAAGATAACCAGAGACATGAATCAAAGAGAAGACTGCACATAGAAGTTAAGAGATTTGAAAAAAGACACCGAATGCACCACACAAATAAAGCAATTGTTCTTGAAAAAACCCATGAAAAGATAGCTTTTCATTCTTGAAGTCCGAACATTTTTTTCTTCATATTGAGAAGAAGAAAAAACCCATAAAAGCACAAATGAAAAGAAAAAGACAAAAGTTGAAATAGTATGCCTATTGTGCCAGTTAACTATGGTGTGCCTGCTACTGTTTACTATGACAACGTGGAGCCATGCGGCAGGAAAGCATGTTTGGTTTTGTTTATGAATTGACTAAGGAAGGGGGTCACATAAAGATTTTGTAACTCTTTGCATCAGAAGTTCTCAATCCTCACATATTGCAATTTTTGTAGGCTTTTGTTAGACTTTTTTTTTCTTTTTTTCCTTTTGTTGCATCAGAAGTTCTCAATCCTCACCTGTACACATATTGCAATTTTTGTAGGCTTTTGTTAGACTGTTTTTTTTTCTTTTTTTCCTTTTGTTGCAATAACTTTTATATTTTAATTTGGTATGGAGTTTTTGTAACAACTACTTATTGTAGTAGCTTTTATATTGCTTTATGATAATTGCAGCATACCAATTATTATCATGCTAATTTTTTTTACTTGTTATTTATAGATGGCGAGTCAAAAGAATCTTACACATCTAGAAAAA
>JAOSBN010172186.1:0-20379 GCA_027563595.1 Erythroxylum suave | reverse complement strand
TTTAATAGATCTTAATGTATTCTTAGAGGGTTAAATCAAGTTATGGATATTGTTTAATCAATTAGAGGATGAATGACCACAAATTGAGAAAGCGTAATTCATTAACCTAAAAATATTTATTAATCGAAGTCATAAAACTTCTTAATAACTTAATCATAAATACAAAGGTATTGTTAGAGTGAGTTCTTCTCTAGATCCTTAATCAAATTTTTTTTTTTGAAAATTAGCTTTACTTTTTTTTTTAGTGGAATCTTGTTTAAAGTTTAGATTAACTTAATAAAACCATCCCATCGTTTATTTATGACAAGATAATTCTAAAAGGGTTAGACTTAGTATCTACTTTATCCTTGTGGGATTGACATTATACTCATTATTGCACTAGCATAAAATGATAAATGTACTTGCTTATAAACTTATACTTGGATAGTATAGAAAATAAAATTCAATTTTTAGGCATCATTGTTGGGAATACAAATAATATTAAATACATTCAACCACTATTAATCTATTTTTTATTATTTTTTCTTTTTTATTCTTTTATTTCTTTTATTATGATTTCAATTTTTGGTTCAAGTGGTTTTGTAGTTTTTCTATCAATGAATTCCTAAAAAAATTGTAGACAAGAATGAACAGAAAAGAGATTTCATTGTTAATTCACTATATGCGTGAAAACGCTATTTTTTTTATGAATCATGTGCAAATGCAATCAGGCATTCTATAAGAGCCCATTCTCTAATAAAGAACCTCGCCTTCCCTAGTTTCTTCCCCTGCTTTTAGTTCATTAGCATATTCTCCAAGGTAAGTTTGTGTACAATACTACTTAACTTCCACCAAAATCTTACTATGACTACATTTTTATTGGGGTGGAACTTTTAGTTTCCCATTGCCATCAACTTTGTCTCAATCCTTCAATGTTATTTCGCTTGAGTATGGTGGAGTTGCAACTTATTAATATGGAAGGAGAGTACAAAACTATGTTAGACTATACAAAGACGAGAAACTACATGTCTTCCAATTAGCAGAGTGGTAACTAAACACTTTATAAGATATGGGAGAGGTATAAAGATCTACTAAAAAAGTATCAACTCAATGGGTTACCTATTTTATTGCAAGTTCAAACACGCTATATCTAAATTTTAGATCAATATTAGAAGGCTTTTGAATGAAGAGAGAAAAGTTTCATCTTCTCTTTTGGAGCAACTGTAGGTATGTTTGAACTTCCCTTCTTTTCTCTTTGATTTTAACACTCCGACTCGCCCACTGCATCATTGCTCCACCTTGGACCTCACTTCTCCATCGCATCCTTGCTTCCTCACATTCAAAGCTCTGCATCCTTGCTTCAACTTCATAACTTCTGTTTTCTTAGCCACCAGGGACAACTTTGACTTTTCCATAAAACTCGTCACTCTCACCTCTTTTCTTTACCATTTTTTCGTAACAAACTTTTGACAACCTTATCCTGCAAAGCTAAAAGTTTCCTCTTTCATGCTTAAGCCATCACGATGCTCCATGCAACTTCACTCTCTCCCTTTAATTTTCCACCTTTTCCATCCCACTCCCCCACAAGGCCTGATGTAGCCTATGCGTTAGAAATATCGAGTAGGTATCAAGGTAACCTAGGTGAGGAACATCAAAAAGTGGTTAAAACCATCCTTATGTACTTGAGAAGAACTAAGGACCAATTCATCATATACGGAGACTATGAATTAAAACTAATAGGCTATACTGATGCTAGCTTTGCATCAGATAAGGATGATAGAAAATCTACCTCTGGCTATATTTTCTCCTTGAATGAAGGAGCAGTGAGTTGGAAAAGTTCCAAGTAAGTTACTATAGCTGATTTAGTTACTGAAGTAGAATACATAGCTGCATGGGATAGAGGAACAAGAATTATCCAAAACTTACTCTCATCCTCTTTCTTTTCTTTCCTCCCAACTTCCCCTGCCTCACTTTCTTTCCTCTCCCTTTCATCACGTATCATTTGGTGCTTTCATTGACCCTTCCCACCCAGTCAAAAACACTATGGAGGAAGGCACAATGACACTCTGCAAAGCTATAGAGGAGGCCTATCATAAAGTCATCAAAGACCTAGAAGCTATGTCCACTAAGATGGATAATCAATCTGAGGAGTTGGCCCGCCACGCGGCCACCACTAATTGGTTGTGCCAATCCCATGAAATACTGATGAAAGCTTTGGTCAAAGTAGAACAAAAGACCTCTGCTACTTTAGCCTTTCACCATGCCCCACTACTACCCACACCTGGCACGCTAGCATCATCGTTGTTCCATCAACCAACCTAGACCACACATCTTGCCCATCATAACTAGTTACAAGTCCACATCCCGAGGCTTGAGATACCACTTTTTTTTGGAGAAAATGTCATAGGGTGGTTATTCCAAATATAACAAATTTTCAACTTTCATCGTACTCCACCGGATTAAAAACTTAACGTGGCTTCTTTTTACATGATTGGGGAGGCCCTACAATGGTACCAATGGCTGCATTCCACAGACCAACTCTCCACATGGGAACAATTTGTCCTGACTGTGAAGCAGGTTTGATCCATCTCAATATGTCAACCACCAAGGCCTCTTATTTAAAATTCAGCAAACATCTTCTGTCCATGCTTATATTCGTGAGTTTGAAGGATTGTCTACACACACCTGAGGTATGACCGCTGAACAACTACTAAACTGTTTCACAGCGGGACTTAAGGAACACATCAAACAAGAGATTACCTTGTTCAAACCAACTACTATAGCTAAGGCCATAGAGATGGCTAAGGTTGTTGAGGGTAAGGGCCAACCTTTTTGTTGGCCGGTGTAGTCATCCCAACCAGCGCCAACCTCAACCTTACCCAAAGCACCACTCTCACCCCTGCCTGTTTCTAGCTATTCTTTGAATAAAGTTCCTGTTAAAAGGCTTACTACTATTGAGATGGGTGCCAGACGAGCAAAGGGCTTATGTTTTAACTGTGATGAATAGTTTTCTCTTGGTCGCAAATGTAAACGGGTGCAGTTTCATTATCTTGTAGTTGAGGAATAAGATGATTTAGTTATGGTAGAACCAACCATTCAACAACAGACACCTTATGAAAGGCTCCTCCTATCACGAAAATAGCCATTGATGCTACGGACATAACCACTCGAACAATATCCCTTCATGCCTTCGAAGGTTTCACTAAGCCGTCCACCTTGTGTGTCCAGGGAAACATCGTAGGACACCCAGTAATCATCCTGATAGATGGAGGCCCAACACATAATTTCATTCAGAATGGGGTGGCCAATTTTTTTATGTTTACCTATTCTCAAATTCAAATATCTCAATGTTACGATAGGCAATGGTGCAACATTAGACTGTGTAGCTTTATACGAAGCTGTTTCAGTCACCATTGACAAATATGATTTTAATATCGATCTGTTTATTTTGCCTATTTTTGGGGCTAATATCGTGCTGAGCGTACAATGGATGGCACAAATCAGACCTGTCATTTTTTATTATCATGACTTATGGATGCAGTTTATTGTGTAGAATGAGCAAATCACGTTGCATGACTTACGAGAGGGTGAACTGAGTGCAATTTCCATCAACCAGTTGCGTTAAGACAAGTCAACACAAACAGTGGTAGCATTTTATCAGCTTGTCTTATCACCTGCTACAGCACTGACGAAAGAGCCACCAGAGTCAATACAAATATCGAAAGAGCTTGGGGATTTACTTAAAAAATACAAATATATATTTGATGAGCCTAGCGATCTGCCACCTCTCCGCAATATTACCCATTGTATAACCACCATTGCTACGTTAGCATCAGTAAATGTAAGGCCATACTGTTACCCGCATTTTTCAGAAGACAGAAATTAAACAACAGGCATCCAAAATGTTGGCCGATGGTATTATTCAACCAAGTACAAGCCCTTATTCTTCTCCTATTTTACTTGTAAAAAAAAGGATGGCACATGGTGATTTTATGTAGATTACAGAGCATTAAACACCATTACAGTCAAGGATCATTTTCCTATTCCTATAACTGATGAACTTTTTGATGAGCTTCAGGGTGCAGTAATTTTTTCAAAGTTGGACCTTAAAGCTAGTCACCACCAACTTAGGATACACCCTAATGACATGGCAAAAACGACATTCAGAACTCATGAAGGACATTATGAGTTCTTGGTTCTTCTTTTTGGGTTATCAAATGCACCATCAAGTTTTCAGGCTTAAATGAATACTCAGTTCAAATCTCTTTTACGCAGTTGTGTATTAATATTTTTTTATGACATTCTTGCATACAGTGTATCATGGGAGCTTCATCTATTACATTTGATGAAACTATCTGAGATACTGATAAAGCCAGAATTTCGGGTGAATCTCGCAAAGTGTGTATTTGGTGCAACTACTATTGCCTATATCGGGCATATTATTTCCTCCAATGGTGTAGAAGTTGATCCATAGAAGATATCGATGATTAAATCGTGGCTTACCCCTAAGACGATAAAGTAGCTGCATGGATTCCTTGGCCTTGCTGGGTATTACTGTCATTTCGTGCCTCAATTTGCAAAGATTGCCACACCATTGACGTTCTTCTTAGAAAAAATGCCTTCGTCTGGGATAATAAAGCGGCAGAAGCTTTTGAAGCTTTAAAGTGGGCACTGACACAAACACCCATTTTGGCCCTCCCAGACTTCACAAAACCCTTCTTACTGCAGACAGATGCTTCAAGAAGTGCAATAGGAGTAGTACTATCCCAAGAAGGCAAACCAATAGCATTTTTTAGCAAGCAGTTACCCCCTGGAGTGCGACTAAACTCCACTTATTCAAGAGAAATGCATACAATAATGGCTGCTGTGAAGAAATGGAGACAATACTTGCTGGCACATAGATTTATTTTGGAACTGATCATTAACCACTAAAAGCCATGTTTACCCAAACTATACAGACCCCTGATCAGCAACAATGGCTTTCAAAGTTAATAGGCTATAACCTTGAGATACAGTATAAACCAGGTAGAGAAAACTTGCCAGCAGACGCTTTATCCCGTATCGTCCTAGAAGAGCCTGAGTTTCTTTCAATACAAGGCAATTCGAGCCCGATTTTATTAGTTGTAATCACAATCAAGCGTTTTATTTCCCAGCACCCTGCAACAACGGAGTTCTACAACACGATCATGGCAGAGCCTAGCACACATAAGCACTATATTGTAAAAAATGGGTTGATTCTTCTTAAGGGAAGAATTTGGGTTCCAACGGAATCTGCTGTACAGGAACTCATCATTTCAGAATTCCATGACACAGTAATAGGGGGACATGCTGGAGCACAACGAATAATGTAAAGAATGTCTTCAAACTTCTAGTGGCCATCTGCTTGTAAGGACATTAAGGAATATATGCTGGCCTGTTCTACTTGTCAACAAACTAAGCCCTTCTCTACTGCCTCTCAAAGGCTCCTTCAACCTTTGTAGATTCTAGCAAACGTCTGGGAATCAATTTCCATTGATTTCATAACTCATTTACCACCTTCATTTGGTAAGACCACAATTTCGTGGTGGTGGATCGTCTTTCTAAGTATGTGCACTTCATAGCTCTCGAGCCTCACTTTACAGTAGTATCAATGGTAGATGTGTTTATTAAAGAAATCGTACGCCTGCATGGCTTTCCATCTGGCATAGTATCAGATAGGGACCTAATCTTCATGAGCGGATTCTGGAAAGAGCTCTTTCGTTTGCAAGGAACGAACCTCTCAACAAGTAGCGCCTATCATCCACAGTCAGATTGCCAAAACAGAAGTAGTTAATCGATGTGTGAAAGATTACTTGAGGTGCTTCATATCAGAACAACCACAATAATGGGTGAAGTTTATGTACTGGGCTAAGCTATCATATAACACGGCCTGGCACTCAACAATACGTATGAGTCCATTCGAGGCCCTTTATGGCCGACCTCCTATGGCTCTTTCAGATTACGTCATGGGAAAAACAACAGTTCAAGGACTAGAAGAACAGCTACTGACACGAACGAAATTGCTTGCATCACTGAAAGAAAATATACAAAGGGCTCAGCTACGGATGAAAAACAAAGCAGACAAACACAGGTCTAAGATGAACTTTTCGTAAAGAGATATGGTTTATGTCCATTTGCATCAATATCGACAGGATTTAGTGGCTATGAGGAAATCACATAAACTATCGAAAAGATTTTTTAGGCCATTTGAAATTTTGAAAAAAATTGGAGCAGTGGCATATCAGCTTAAACTACCATAAGAGGCAAAAATCCATGATGTGTTTCATGTATCTTTATTGAAGTGGTGCATTTGGAACAAAACGAATACTGCGGTATTGCCACCTAATTTCCTTTTGGAGCAGCCATTACTTTCTCTTGTTAGTGTATTGGGTAAACGTCAAATCCTTTGCTTAGGAAAATACATGGAGCAAGTCTTAATCTAATGGACAGCTCAATTGGTGGAGGAAGCCACGTGGGAAGATGTTAGTGCGATCAACAGAGACTTTACCAAATTTAGCCTTGAGGATAAGGCTACCGCAATAGGAGGGAGTAATGATACCACCAAAAGCCCACGGCCCAACCTGATTATCCCAATTTACAGAGAAACAAATAAATATGATCCTCTATTCTACATTACATTCAAAGAGTGGTTTAAGTACATGAGAAATGCAGGTTGTAGATTGGCCAGCTAATCAATTTATTTGTAACTGAAAAACTAACAACTCTAAATTGACGTTTTTATGAACACTTCAAACTTTAATCAAATAGAGACGCTAGAAAATTAAAAAAAAAGAATTGGTGTGCCCGTTGAGGAGTACCAACAGAGCACTGGTGTCATCTTCTCCGACGATGATCTAGTAAGGAATGGCATCCCAGATTGTGTTGTAATCATCCCCTCTACTGTTGCCAGCGCCTAGAAAGGAGAGATTTGTCACCTGTTACTGTTGCCATCGCCTTGGAAAGGGAGATTCGTGGCTGCTTCTATTGTTGTTTCCGCCATTTCCATGCCATGTAAGCTATACTCACTGCTGCTTCCTTTGGCTGTGCACAGCGAGAGGCACCTTGGCTGAAAAGAAGAAAATTCCAAGTATAGGTTGGTCTGGAATGAATTTGGGTGTTTTAAAATGGTCCAACAAGAACAACCTATAGGCCAAGGTTTTTGGTGTCTTGGGCTGTAAATACTTGGGCTTAGAGGATTAGATAACTAAGAATAGAATTTAGGCTATAAGTTTGAACTTGTAGAAACAATAACATATATATTGGTATTAAATAATGTGACTAATTAAGTAAATTTGAAACAGTTTTCTAAATTTTCGTGTATTATAAATTTGAATAAATTTCATAATACATAGAAATGAGTTTCTACATGAATTTAAATTATTATGTTTATAACTTTAAAAGCATTTAGAAATGAGTTTCTAATAGAATTTTAAAAATTCACAATTTAATTTGATTAATTTAATATATATAATATTATAAAGAAGTTTCTAATTAAATTGAAATTATCAGTTTAATAATAATTACATACATGTTTCTATGTTTATTAAATTCATAATTTAATTTGAATGGTTTTATAATGATTAGAAATGAGTTTCTAATTAAAAATGAAATGAATTAAAATTGTGATTTTAAGTAAATTATAATAAACAAAATGTCATTATGAGCACGAGTTCATTAATGTATTAATAATATCATTTATTTTTATGATTTATAGGTTTTATGAGTGATTTCTAATCCCTTAAAATTTGTTTTCAACAAAATATTGAATATGATAAGGTCACCTAAATTTTTACAAGATACAACACATATGAGATGAGTAATTATAATGTTAGTGCAATTACTCTAGGTGCGATACTTGCCTGAAAAAGATCTAACCCTGCATGTTACCAATGTTAATAAATTAATATGAAAGTCATATTTTAGAGATTGTTTAGATTTTTGTAGAGGCCGAAGTGAAGTACTTCACTTTACTCTCAACATTATCACAACTAGAAAGTAAATTATAAAGCATGCTCTATCATTTATATTGGCCTAATTTGAAAAAATATAAATGGTTGGTTATAATGTTTATGAGAGAAGTTCTAAGAAAAGAATTAATTAGGACTTTGTATCCAATTGTTCATTTGATCAAAATAATTAGAATAATTACATATCTAGCTTCAATGGCTTTATCACATGAATTAGTTTATTCTATTCCATGTAGGATGTGATATATTTAGACAAAGTTCATGATTAATGATCATGATTGTTACGTATTTTACTAAGTTTTACTAAACAATATGTATTATGTTCATTTATGTATACCAAACTTGATATTGTTCAAATTACAAGAACATATTTTTGAATACATTTTTTTACTTGATAATTCTTTTTGAATACAATGGTCAGTGTCTAGTTGTCATATGAATGATGATTGAGAACATACATGTTCTTTTGATTTAGTAAATAATTGAAAACCAATTATTCAATAAAATATATGTAAGATATGACATTGATGTGCAAGACTATTTCTTCTTCTTTTTTTTTCTACAAAAACTTTATTCTTTAGTAATGTATAATACATAAAAGAATATTATTGCTGAATTTAATAAAATTCAGAAATTAAATGGCTACAATTATGAATATGGAGTATAAAAATTCAAAATGTACTGGAGCAAAAGGCGCTAGAACCATTAAATATAACCATGGATACTCCTGAAGAAGGCAATATGACCTAACTCAAAAGGGATTGTGATGGATATGAAATATGAAAGAAAAGAACTCGGTGGCATGTGTTATGTTACTAAGCTGTATGGACAATGATATTATGTGTGAGTTTTATAATTATTAAACTATTATAAACAAGCGGTCTACTTTAGCTACACATTTTGGAGGTGCCATAGTGACCAAAGTGACATCACTCAGTACCAAGTTTGACACATAAAAAATGACCAAGTCACACCATCTACAAGCATTTGAGGCGCATGTCAAATATGACGAGTGAGTTATGTGACATTCTTAAACTATCATATAAGTAGCAGGTGCAAGGCATGATCCATTCATTACCTAAAATATGAAGATGCATCTAACTTATAATGAGAGTATCAAGATGATAGAAGAAGCTACAAGGCATCACAAACTATAATAAGAACATCTTGAAGCATTTAGTATGTCCCCTATAGTATATGCAATTGGATCTAGCTCACATGGAGCTATGGACCAAAAGTATAAGCATCATGGTGGAACCAAATGGAAAAAAATCTAAGAGAAACACCCATGATACTCAAGACTAAAACAAGGAAAAGTGGAGTGAACATAGAAAAGAAATTATCCTTTTAAAAAGCATAATATGAAAAGAGACAAGTGCTTTGATTGAGGCAATAATAGTCACTTTACTCGTGATTATGGTAAGTTAAAAAAGGTACAATCTTATTGTATAGACATTTATTTGTAAATATCTCTTGTTTTCTTTTCTAACCGAATCGTATCCTTTGTGGATTTCAAACTTGAAAATAAGCAACCATATAATGGAAGATGGAGATGGCTTTATGCAAATTTTAAAAAAATCCATATAGAACATGATAGAGTTATATAAAAGAAAATTCAAGGATTGTTGTATTAGGGGTTAGAACCTACAAATTAGATATGTGTGGTAGTCGATCCTTAATCCTGTATGAAGTGTTATGTCTCTAAAGATTTAATGGGATCTTATAATTATGTTGAAAGTAATTTGTCTTGGTTTAGATATAAATTACTGCATTAGTGGTGTAGATTTATAGTTAGGAACCATTTATTATGGTCATGTATTTATATTGGATGTTTTTATTATTCAATATGTTGTTTATTCACATAGTAACATAAGTTATTCCTTATTTTGATCATCTAGTAATTATAATAATGATGCAATTTTAAGGTGCTATACTATCCCATATTGTTCAAAATTGAATAATTCAGTTAACTAAAGAAGGCTTCTTAGGTAACTTACATTAAGTAGATTTATGTATTTGTGAACATTGTCTAGCTGATAAAATGATTAAAAAACATTTAGAAAAGGAACACCAACTTCCTATCTATTATAATTGATTCACTCTCACATTTCTAGTCCAATGAACGTAAGGGCATGATATGGGGCTGTATACTTCATCACTTTTTTATATGGCTGTACTCGATATTGGTCAAATCTATTTGATTTCTCACAAATAGGAAGCATTAAATTGTTTCATAAAGTATATAAATTTGGTATATAATTAATTAGACAAGAAAATAAATGCAGTATGAATTGATTGAGGACAAGAATACTTGTTTGATTATTTCAAGATATTATTTAATAAAAAAGGAATATGAAGATAGTTAACTATTCCTAAAACCTTAAAACAAAATGACATTGTAGAAAGATGTAATAAAATGATATTGGAAATGGTTAGGTGTTTAGGGGTGTTGCACTACTTATAACTACTTACATACTTAATAGAGTGCCCAAAAAATCAATTTAGAACACAACGTACAAGTAATAGATAGGAAGAAAACTTGATATAGGGCATTAAAAACCATGGGTTGTGCTACCTGTGTTTCTAATCTCTCTAAAAAATATACCAAACTAGGCCTAAAAGGAAAGATAAGTATTTTTATTGGACACTCGGAACACTCAAAAGGATATATGTTCATACATGAACAAGGTAATAAAGGTGTAACTAAATTTGAATCACGAGATGTTACATTTTTAGAAAATGACTTTCCAAAGCAAGGTGATATAGGAAAAGACCTATTTCTATATGAGACTCTTGATCAGAATGATTCCATTATGGGGAATCAAAAAGGGGGACTTTATCTGAGCATAAGTACTCAAAAACTTGAAGAATTAACTCAAGGTCAATTAAGGTTATAACCTACTAAAAGTTTACCTATTGTTTATCTGAGTATGAGTAATTAGGATAGTCTTGGATTTGTTTCTCGTGAACCAAATTTACACAAAGCAATCATAGTATGAATACCCAACATTGTTTTGAAATAGAAGTAAAAATTCACATAATTATCCCATAAGAAGATGATGAGTCAAAGAATGTTCAAGAGACTTTTATTAGTTTTGTTATAGACGAGGGGATGAGTAATGAAAAAAGAAATTACTTCATTATGCTCGAATCAAGTATGGGACTTAGTTGGTCTTTCTAACAGGGGATAGAGCTATTAGGAACAAATATGTTCTCAAAATAAAATGAAGTGTTGATGGTAGTGTCAAAAAGATACAACACATACCTCCTCGAGAAAGGATATACACAACATGAGAGAATCAATTATGATTAGACATTTTTTTTCCTATTGTAAGGTTTGCTTCGATTCATCTAATCTTTAATATAGTAGCTAATTTGGATTGTTAGACCCCAAAATTTTCTTAGAATTTATTTTATTAAATTAGCAAGTATGAGCGTAGATTGGAATTTTTCTAAAATTTAGAAAATTTTGGAGTTAGTTATGAATATATTTATTTACATGTGTTTGCATGTATAAATGGAATTGTTAGAATTAAGTTTAGGAGTTAGAAGGAATTAGATTAAATAAGGAAGGGTAAACTTGGAAAAGCAAGAAGTTGTCTCAAATTAATAAGAAAGAGTGAAGAGTCATGAAAGAGAAATAAGAAAGAGAGAAAGTAGTAGAAAAACTTAGAAGAGATTAGAGAAAGGATAGTAGAAACTGAAATAGGAAAGAAGAAGAAGAAAAGAAAGAAAAAGGAGAAATAAGAAGAAAAAAAAGGTTCAGCTGGGTTTTAGGTATTCTCTATCTACTTTTGTTGTTTTGGTAGAAGAAGGAAGTAGAGAATATAGGTGTTATATGCTAAAAATGAAGAGAGAAAGAAGAGAATTAAGAAATTCATTTTCTTATATTTTCTACTATATATTAGTTACTTTAGCTTGCTTCTATCAAGAGTAGTTTAAGTTCAAGCTCAACGTTGATTATTAAAGTTCTATAGATTTTCTACTTGTACATTAATTGAATGAAAACTTAGTTGTTTGAAGGGAATTAAGAAAAGCGAAGGAAAGAGTAAGAGGACAGACAAACTTGAGCTTGGATTTACAAGTAAATAGGTGGGTAATATGTTTATAGTTATTGTGATAATGGACTGGAATTCTTACTTGTTTATGTGTTTAAATGCTTATCTTTGAATTATTGTGAATGTGGGAAAAATGTGTTATGATTTGATAACTTGTTATGTTCGAAAGATTTATTGCATCTGGTAAGAATGAAAAGAAGAAATGAGTAAAAAGCATGAAAGTATGAATATGGTATAAAATGTGTGAGCATCGAAAATTTGACTTGTGTGTGTAAGAGAGATACCATTTCATTCGTCACATGCACGTTGATCTTAAGCCTTCTCCCCACTGCCCGCTTGTGACATATGAACTCCAAAAAATGGACTCATTTTGTTCATGGTGTAAACTCCGATTTCGCCATTTCATTCTATGGGATTCTTTTAAGCCAATATATGTGTGTATTTCACTTTGCTTTGTTGAGCATGATATGTAACTGAATGTCATGTTTGATGATTGAAAATATATGATATGTTTTATGTGATTAATATATGAGTTTCTTGAGCTGGAATGTGGATAAATAACTTGTTAGATTAGAATTAGATAAGTGCAATTTGTATATATATGCTTGAGTGTGTGTATGACTTGTTTCCTATGGCTATAAACGTATTAGCCACTGAGCTTCGCAGCTCACCCCATTATTTTCCACTCTTCAGGTGAAGACAAAGCAGATCATTGAACCTTGCAAACTTTGACAAATTCTAAGAGAACAGTCTATCTTTTGAAATGAAGTTAGTCCGAATAATTTTGATATCTTAAAAGAATATCAAGAATGAGCATTCATGTTGTATTTTCAGATCATACAACTGTCTTGACTCTAATATGTAATTAAAGTGAAGTACAAACTCTGTTTTGTTATAGAAATGAGAGTAAGAGTTGAAGAATTTCTCTTTTGTATATGTGTAGAATTTTCTTCTCTATTAAGTTGACAATTTCGGTTGGGAATAAAATTGTGAATTGTTTGATGGCTTTGGATAGATTTTCTTGAATAAAGTTTTGCATTGAGAGTATTATGAGCAAGGATTGTGTTTGTTGGATTCGGGTCTTAGGATTTTTGTAAGAATATCAATTAGGCAGTAGAGGAATGAGGGGACAAAATTGTGTCCCGACTTTTATGAATAAACTGTACTGACATAGGTAGAATTAGACTAAATGGTCTGTATAAAAGTTGTAGATCATTCTCTCAGATTTCTAATAGTATAAAGCTTGAAATTTTTGGACTTTGGAAGAAAAAGATATGACCTTTATAAGATAGCATGATTGGTGTTGGTAAAGGTCGTAGCAAAATTTCTAGCAGAAAATGGTATTATGTTCTTAAATTATTAAACTGTATTGATATAGGCCGAATTAGACAAAATTGTCTTTACAAAAGTTGTATCTTATTCTCTTATCTTTCCAACAACATAAAGTTTGTAATTTTTGGATACTGGAGTTAAAAGTTACGAAGATTTGAAGTGGGAGTGTCTGATCGCACTGTTCATGGCTTGTGCACGATCATGCAAATGCATATTTTTCATGAAGTCGTGATCGTGCAAAAGCATGACCACAACTTCTGGGACGCACGGCCATGCTCCCTCACATGCATGGCCATGCATTAAATATTGCAAGCCATTCATATGCACGCCTGTGTATTTTTGTGCACAATCCTGCACCCTTTTTTTTTATTTCTAAGATATTTATATATATATTTCTTATTGTTTTTACTTTAGACTAGGACTTCTTTTGTTATTATTATTGGTGTTAGCATTTGTTTATTTCACTCCCAACTGTGACTTATGTTTATTTTATTTTATTTATTTTTATTTCTATTTTCCAAAGTCCCCAAATTTTAGCATATGGGCACCACAAATTAAGGTTCGAGACCTGAGCCCAACACTTTTGTGTCAGAGCCCAAGGTTTTCAAGGATTCCAAGGCTTTGCATATGTTATACTATGAATTACTATGATGCATGTTAAATTATTTCTACTTCTAAATTAATTGTTTGCATTATTAAATTGATTGATTGCATCGAATGACATGCATATCAGTATACATGTAGGAAATAAAATTAAAATGAAAAGTAGGCTAAATATTAGTATTTTATTAAAGGAGTAAAATGCCACCTTGTAGAAGAACATAAGGAGTTTTGCAAGGATCTACAACATCCGATTCCTCACCAAGAGAGGAGAGTACTGATGAGTCTAGAGTCCTAACAATAGTTGAGGCGACTGTAGGGCAAGATAGTGAACTTGTTTGCTCGCAAACATATAAGTCAACTCTTCCTCCAGAGCAAATGCCTAATCCCTTCGATCCTAGTTTGTTCCAAGCCTTTGCTCAGGCATTTGTCTAGGCTATGGGCTAGATGTCGTCAATTTCTACCCCACCCCCAACTAAGAAGGGAAGGCAATTTGATAAGTTGAGTAAGTATGACGCAATGGACTTTTATGGAACAACCCATCCGGAAGAAGCTGAAATATAGTTAAGGAAGACGGAAAGAATATTGGAACAAATGGGCTATGAAGATGATAAAAAGATTATATATGCTGCGAGCTTGCTACAAGGAGATTCCCTGCAATGGTGGGAAAGTGTACTAGAGAGTTAATTAAAGCCACAAGTGTTGACATGGAAGGATTTCCTAGTTGCCTATAAGAAGAAATATCCATCTAAAGTTTATATCCAATAGAAGAAAAGGGAGTTTTTGAGTCTCACCTGGAGAGAGATGATGGTGAGTGAATATGAATGCATATTTATACAATTGTCTAGATATGTAGCTGAGCTGATGATGAGTGTAGCAACTAAGTGCTAAAGATTCGAAGTAGGATTGCATTTAGCTATAACAGAGAAAATGGTGGCGCAAAATTTTTGCGACTTCTAACAACTGGTAGAGTTTGCTTTAAGAGTTGAGATTGTGGAAAATATAAAGAGTGCAGTGAACAAAAAGAGGAAGAGAAGAGAATAGCTTAGCAAGAGAGATAGTGCTCTTATGCCAGGAAGGAGTACTAGGACTTTCCCTCCACCGTCTGAGGCCAAGAGTAGTGGAACTAGCAGGCCCAAAACGACGAGAACTATTTCTCTTCAAGCTTTAACTGTTCGAGGTAGCAGGAGAGGAGAGGGGGATAGTTCATCCATTCCCAAATGTAATCATTGTGGCAAATTCCATAAAGGGGAGTGCTATTGGCTGACTAGAGCCTATTTTCATTGTGGAGAAAAAAGGCATATGGCTAAAGAGTGTCTGCAGTATGTTAGACAGAAGGTAATTCAGATGCAAGCTTCAAAGAAGGCCGAGATTGTGGAAGTTAAGTCTGTAACTAAAGTGGGTAGTTCTAGTGGAGCCAAGAAAGTAAATCCTCTAGGAAGACCGAGAGGGCAAGCACCAACTAAAGTATTTGCAATGACGAAAGAGGAAGTAGAAACAGCTCCAGAGGTTGTGTCTGGAATGGTTAAATTATTTAAAGATGATATTATTATTTTAATTGATTTGGGGCCTACCCACTCATTTATTTCCTCAAGTATGATTATGCATGGTATAAATTTGAGTCCCTTAGAATGCCCTTTGATGGTTAGTACCCCAATTGGCTAGTATGTCATTGTCAATCATATTTATCGAGAGTGTGAAATATACATTGGCGAAGTAAAATTAGTGGTAGATTTAATGCCATTAAAGATGGGGGGATTGGATGTGATATTGGGTATAGATACCTTAGAAAAATATAATGCCACTTTGAATTGCAAACAAAAGATAGTAGAGTTTGAGCTTAACCAAGGTAAAAAGATGGTGTTTGTGAGGAACAGGAAAGCAAGCTTGTCTAGAATTATTGCAGCTCTAATAGTAGAGAAAATGATGAGGAAAGGATGTGAGGAATTCTTGGCATATGTAGTAGATACAAAAGTAGATCGAGGAAAATTAGAAGATATTCCGGTGGCCAGGGAATTTTTAGATGTCTTTCCAGAGGAGTTACCAGGTTTATCACTACCTCAAGAGATTGAGTTCACTGTAGACCTTCTTTCAGGTATTACACCAATATCAATTCCACCTTATAGAATGACTTTGACATAATTGAAGGAGCTTAAGGAGCAGTTAGATGAGTTTTTGGAGAAAGGGTATATTAGGCCTAGCTCTTCACTTTGGAGAGCTCCAGTTCGTTTTATGAAGAAGAAAGATAGATCCTTAAGGATGTGTATGGATTACAGGAAGTCAATCATGTCACCATCAAGAATAGATAGCCTCTTCCATGCATAAATGATTTGTTTGATCAATTGCAAGGAGCAAACTAAGATAGACTTGAGATCGGGTTATCATCAATTGAGAATAAAAGAGTCTGATGTATCAAAGACTACTTTCAGAACACGATATGGGCATTTTGAGTCTTTAGTTATGCCCTTTGGATTAACTAATACCCCTGCAGCCTTCATGGACCTAGTGAATAGAGTCTTTAAGCCTTTCCTAGAACAATTTATCATAGTCTTTATTAATGATATATTGGTTTATTCCAAGAGTGAGAAGGAGCATGAAGAGCATTTAAGAATTGCCTTAGAGACATTGAGGAAGAAAAAATTGTACGCTAAATTCGATAAATGTGAATTTTGGTTAAGGGAATTGGTGTTTCTTGGGCATGTAATTTTAGAAAAATGGGTATATGTGGATCCAAGGAAAGTAGAAGCTATAGTTAAATGGGAAGCACCCAAGAATGTAGCAAAAGTGAGGAGTTTCTTAGGATTAGCTAGTTATTACAGATGATTTGTAGAAGGATTTTCCATGATAGCAGCTCCACTCACCGAATTGTCAAGAAAGAGTCAGAAGTTTGTGTGGACAGAAGAATGTCAGAAGAGCTTCGAGGAATTAAAGAATAGGCTCACAACTGCACCTATTCTGATTTTTCCTTCTGGTAGTGATGGATATATAATCTATAGTGATGCGTCAGGGAAAGGATTAGGGTGTGTGTTGATGCAAGGAGATAAAGTAATTACCTATGCTTCCAGGCAATTAAAACCTTATGAGATGAATTATCCCATATATGACTTGGAGATGGCTTGTAGCACCCCCTTACCGTAAGGTATAAATCGAGACACCCAGAGGTCATTTTGGTACATATCCTACGATAAGGGCGAGCCACGTTTGATCACTACATTTACTTCACATGACATCATATTATTATTCACTTATAAAGCATCATAAGAAAATCACAATATTTTAAAACCAAATTTTCCTCATTTCACTTCACAAAACCGAAAGTCTACATTGTATCTTTAAACACTTACTATATGTACATCATCAAAACGTAGTGAAAATGTACTACATGAAAGAGGAAAATATACAAAGTCTATCCAATCTGTCCAAAAATCCCAGCTGACTGACTTGTGAGTCATTTTCTTCTCAAAAGTACAAGAATGACGCTTCTCGTACAATCTCTCAGTAGCTAAAGTCATCTTTTGGTTCTGAAAGTCAACGATACAACTTTGGTAAGTTTTGCGAACTCAATAAGGTAATCATCATCGATGGTTCACTCAATTCATACATCACATCAATACACGTAACATATTTTTCACATCTTTGCATATTCATAAAACAACATCTTTTACTTTCTAAGCAATCATAATGGTCATTTCATTAATGTAAAATACACATATCAAATATAATTGCAATGTACATGACTCAGTTTCATTTGTTACTTTGTTGTGACCAAGTGCCTTTTTACTAGCTCATATCCCTTTGTGGATACCAAGCTGTATCAATTAATGTCCCATATCCCTTAGTGGATACCAGGTACATGCACAACTGAGCCAAAGGCTCTTATCACGTTCTGAGCTTTAAGCTCTTTTACTGGCGACTCCGGTCACAACTGCTTTTATCTTTCATGCATTAATGAAATGAATTGCATCTCACATATTCATTTAATCATTGTTTTTAATCAGTCACATTGACAGTCAAAACATAATCATCTTTGGACCTTAGTCTTATATTCAACAAAATTTTGGAGTAACATTTATTTCTTCACATTCACATACAAGTAGCACTTCAATATCTCATCCGCATTTCATAGTCATTGGACCTTCTATCTAGAATCAACAATCAAGCCGCATTCATTCAGTCATTTCAAACAGAAATTAAGCAAACAAGTAATTAAGTAAGATTGTCTAGGTTACTCACTCGTTACTCCCGAAGCTAATGCTTGGAAGTTCCGGCAACGTCTGGAGGTTGATGTTCCATTTGCTCCTCTATATCAAACACCATACACATATATCACAATTTGTATAATCATAAGTATTTAATAATGCACATGTATGAAATGAAATATGTATAATGTACATTCATGACAATCTCGAGTATTTATCCATCAATTTCATCACAAAGTCATTCTCATATCGAAACTCATCTAAGTATAATTTATACTTGGGTTTATGCCTCACTAAAACCATTAAAATCTCTATTCCTTTCTCATTGACTCACTTCAGAGTTTTTTAAGTTACACTTTCAGGTCTATTGTCACATTCAATCAGAAAGTGAAATTGATGTAATTTGCTCCTATCCTCTTCTAGAAAAGTTTTCCTCTATGTCTTATGTTTCTTTTGATACCAAGATCATTCAATTAAGCTCAGTACTCCAAAAGTTATACTCCAAATATTTTCAGATTGTTCTTATTCTAAGACAATGCCCTATACTTAACTTTCACCCAGAAATTGAAATTCTTACAATCTGATTCAGAATTTTATTTCTTCAGATAATTTGTATCCCTATGCCTTTAGTTTACTCAAAATCAAAAATCATCCCAATTGGATAACTAAATGTCAAGATATCATCAAAATACCAAAGTGTATTTAAGTTGTGCAGGAAAAGTTGGACGTGGCGCAGCTAAGAGTTGGCTGCGGCGAACTTTTCCTGAGAGGAATCTTGTTAAAATCTTGTGAGTTGGCTGTGGAGAAATTTTCCCAAGAGGAAATCCAAAGAATTGGCTGTGGCAAACCAAAGAGTTAGCCGTGGCAAACTTCCCCAAAAAGTAGTAAACAGGACTCCTTTTCTAGCTTTTTCAACTCTATTTTTCAGATCCGTTTTGTATGACCATTATGACCTATAAAATGAGGTTTTTTGACAATAACTTCTTCTAAACAATTGTTCATTTATGTCTTAAGTTTCTAAAGAACCTAATTTCATACAATTTTTCCCGGTAAACTGCAGGTTATATACAATTTACTACATGCTGTTCAGAAATGGAGACATAATCGGAAACACAAATTCAAGACACTTTTAAAACTCTTTGAGACAGAATTAATACTTGATTTCTTCATGAAAATTATATTAATTCATCTCTAGTTTAATATAAATTAAAAATAATCTCAATTGAACATCTATAGAAGAAGTTATGACTAAAAAACTGAAGCATACACAGTGAACATTTTCCAATCCATCAACTTCAAGTTTTTCCAGATTTTTACACCTAACATATTTGTACAAAGATCATCCTCTACCCAATTCAACTCAATAAATCACTCACAAACAAAGCATATTTTTCATCACCCATGACACATGCATAAACATTGCATAACCAAGTCATTAAATCTCAATTTACTCATCATTCTAGCTTAATTTAACCATACCCATGGCATTTAAAGCATAACTTACTTGTTGTAGCTCCAAACTCTTCAAAACCTCAAAACCCTAACTCCCAAGCATCCCACGTTCCTCATCTTCTAAAGGAAGTAAGGGATGAGTTTTCTTGTGGCAATGAGGAAGAAGGTAGCAATTATGCTAGAAACAAATGAAGGAAAGTGAAATCTTCAAAGTTGAGGTGGTGGAGATTGAAGAAAACGAAAATAATTAAGGTGTAGAGAAGAGAGTCGCAAAGAGGAAGATGGGCAGAGCAAAAAAAAAACACAACAATTGGACTTTTAATGAGAGGCAACATTTTTAAAGGGGTTTTAGAACTTAGTGGAACATGCCTAATGCTTATAAACTAAATCCAATTTCTATTCAAAATTTCTCCCAATTTTCAATGAAACTTGTCAATAAATCCTATAGTCATTTATCAAAATTTTCATTTCTATTTGGCAGTAAATTTTACAACCATTTATCATTTGTTTTTCCAATTGACATTTTCCTAGTCCAAAAATTACCCCAAATTTTCAGAAATTTTCCTAAAATTCTCCAATAATTCCAAATGAACAGTTACACTCTCCAAATAAATTTTCAATACAGACAATCTACAATTCTCAATAACAATAACCTTTTATAAACAATTATACCCGGAATGTCAATGAATGCATGTAAAGTCATTTTAAATATGCAACATTTCACTATTCACTTGTATGCGTATGTCCTATTATGCATGAGCATGAAAAATGCAT
>JAOSBN010172150.1:0-20384 GCA_027563595.1 Erythroxylum suave | reverse complement strand
CTTAATCATTTCTATATATTTTATTATTATCAAAACATAAAGGGATTTAATTTGTCAACCACCATTGGTCCAACAAGAACTAGTTGAAAATGTTAGGAAGTTTTTGTGAATCCAGAGGTTGCAAAATCCAAAATTTTGTAATCAATTAAGGTTAATTGATTAGGTCTTGAGAGAGAGTAATCAATCTTTGAGAAAATCTAGGATCGTCACCTAATTGAATCAATAGTGGTTAAGAGAACAAAATACCGAAAGAATAAATTCTAAGCCTTTATCATTGGTCATCCTTACATAATTGTGATAAATCAATTGTTAGTTGATTATTTGCTTAATTTTATGTGGTTGCTTTAATTTCTATTATTTACTTTCATTTAATTCATATTTCACTACCTTAGACAAAGTTAGGTTCACTTTGTTTTAACTATTTCCTCATAGGATCTAAACGTTCAATACTATAAGTTTACGATTTGTATACTTATGGATATTGAGAGTTTTATTAAAGGTAAAACTTGCTTACAAGTTTTTGGCCTCATTTTCGGAGAAGTAGTTTAGGAGTAGTTGAATTCCTTTGTTCTAAGGAATTTTTTGCCTTTCTTGTGTCCATGAGATTGCATAAACACAAGAGTTACTCGGGGTTTAAACAAGATCAAAGAAACTCCAGCACTTGATATAACGAGAAAAAAGCATGCAATTTAAAGAGCGAGATGTCAAGAAGAGATCAATCAAGCAATGGTGGAAGAATTCAATCAAAAAGACCAGCAATGACCCATATAGATTTCATAAAGACGGGGTTCAACGCTACACAACAAGGCATGACTCGACCATCGATGCAAACCTTATTTGAAATTAATCCAGTGTTGTTGAATATGCTGCAGATCAAATTACAATTCTATATTTTAGTGAATGAGGATTCTAACACACATTTATTAAATCTTCTGGAGATATACGATACCTTCTGATATAATGATATGTTGAAAGATGCGGTTAGGATTAGGTTATTTATTTTTACTCGAAGAGATAGAGCCAAAGCATGGAATCATTCCTTAAACTAGATGAGCAATACGATATGGGAGTGCATTTTTAAATAAGCACTTCCTATTAACAAAGATGACCAAATTAATAAAGAAGATCACTAATTTCCAATAGAATGATTGGGAGTTACTCTATAAAGCATGGGAATGTTACAAGGATTTATTTACATAGAGAACTCTATTATGCCCAAAATAAATTCTAAAAATGCCTAGGCTATCCTACTCCCAAGTATACGAGGTAGTTGTGGTTGATTACCTAAAGTTGTCTCCCACGGAGGTAAAATTGGTCCACTAAAATTAATCGTTAACAAAAATAAAAACAGATGCAATCCTAAACACTCTATCCCGATTTGTTGAGTAAAGACTTTAAAGGAAATCACAAAATTAGATTTAAAAGTAGACATAATCAATTGGGAGCAAAGTGAATAGATTAATCGAAGTGGAAAACTCTTGAGAATTAATTTCATTAATGTAATCTCCTATGTATGCAATATTCATTCCATTTTTATTCAATTTATCTCTCATTTGGATCAAATCATAAGCATTTGTAACCAAAATCAAGATAAGAAGGAAATTAAAAGCAATAAAAACTAGAAATAACAGTTCCCCCACACTTAAACTATGCTTATCCTCAAGCATAATAAAGAATACTAGACTATAAAAGAACAATCAATGGAAACATCAATTTTCCCAAATAATAGTGAAAGACATCAACGATCATTTTAATAAACACATTCTAAGAACTTGAACTTATAATACTCCATAAACAAGCAGTTCTTTGCATATTTAGCCAAAATCAACAAGCACTTCAATTAAAAGAACCATCAGTAAGTGTGATAAACACTCACTCCACTCTGTATCCTTTCAAGCATTCAAAGGTAGGATATGTATTCACTCATCGTTCATTTCATGTAAGGCATCTATCATAAGCTTGCTTGCCAATCCAATCTCCACCACTCATATCAAACGTAAACATCAATATGAAGGTCTTTATTTAGGTTGTAATAGGGCCATGCTAAGGGTAGGAAAAAGGAAAATCATAGTTTGAAATCACAACATAAAATAAGCATTTAAAATAATACAAAACAATGAACCATAAAACATCAATTCATTCGTCTCATTTAACAAAATTAACACTTCCCATTTTTACCTCTCTCTTATTCTTTTCATTTTCTGGTCATCGTCTCTTCCTTCCTTTTCCTTTTATTTCTTTTTCTCTTTTTTCACTTTTGAATTTTTTCTTCTTGATTTTTTATTTTTTATTAAATTGTAATTAATTTATTTAGAACAAGAATAAGTTTAGAATAGAAAAATGTAGAGGAGAGATACAAATTATTACAACCCTAGTTATTCCTAACTCAAAAGCTAATTATTTGCTAAGATTCCCCTATACTTGTTCAAACAATTATTTCCTAAACTCAATCGTACACATTCAAATGCTCAGCTTGCCTTACGGTAGGTACAATGAAGGGATAAACAATTAAGGTCAAGGCTTATAGTTTGGGTTTAAAGAAAGAGAAGGTTTTATGTTAAGCTCAAAGGGGGTTCACTAAAGTTAACATCTTGGTGGCTTTTTAAGAAAAAGGATAAATCCTAATTACCATCATCATTTCAACATTTGAATAAGATTATGTGATCTCAACTAGTATTTACAAGCAAGTTCTAGAGTTCCTCAATCATGAAAGAACAATCTCAACAAAGAATACTTGAATTTGGTGTTTAATAGTTCAAAAAGGCTCAAATTTTTACCAAATGAAAAGTATCATTAAACTATCACAACAAGCTAATGTCCTTTTAATCAAATTCTAAGCCAATAAGCCTAAGTATGTAAGTATACTCATTCATTTATATTATGCATTTCTAATCTAGATCGAGTTCATTTAATAACCATACATCTCTAACTACTAAATAGGAAAACAAACACACAACACACAAATAATAATAACATTTTTTTAACTAATACTCCCTTAATGTGATATCAAAAGTAAAAGAGGGATTTAAGAAACAAAATAACATGAACAAGGATAAACATCAAAACTAAAAGACATTAAACTAACAAGAATTAAAAATAATAAAAAGAATAAGGATAGAAATACGATACAAAAGTGTGGATGGTGACTTTGTCGATGCGGTGTGAAGCATGGCAATAAGTATGATGTACTACATTAAGGAGCGGTGAACAATTGCGAGGAAAAGTGTGCTTGTGCATATAAAGCAAATAGATTAAGTCGATTTTCACTAGAAAGAAATAACAAACAACTAATTGAAAAACAAAATAGAAATTGTAATTGCCTCCTATTTAACGCTTCTTTATTATTTTTTTGCTAAACACCTCGACCATTATGCTCAAGGTGGATTGCTCAAAGTGAGTGATTCCACTATTTTCTTCTCTTCATTGAGACTTTTCTCCAAGAATTTACCAACCTCTCCCTTAGTTGCATCTACTAGCAATTGGCAGCATTCATCACTCTCTTTAACCAAGTCCAACTTCTTTTCTACTTCTTCTTGCAAGGAAAAATCAAAATCAACAGCATTAATTTGATCAACAAAGAATAGTCTTCAAAAATAGTAGAAGTAGGAACAAGTTCAACATTAAAGATTAAAAATTTTATTGGTTCTCTCAAGATGGTCATGGTCAATTTCCCATTCTTTACATCAATCAAAGTGTTAATAGTAGCCATAAAAGGCCTCCCTAGGAGTGTGGAGTGCTCCTTTACTTTCTCCTTCACTTCCCCCATGTCTAGAACAACAAAGTCTATGGAAACAATCAATCCTCCAACTTTCACTAATACGTCTTGCATTGGCATATAGATGGATGCCCTCAAGCTATGCAATGCACAATTACGTTTCAAAAGTTTGTGATGTCTATCTTTGCAGATATGATCGAGGACATTATAGAAGTTTCTATGGATGATTTTCCAGTCTTCGGAGACTCTTTTAGGCAGTGCCTGATAATTTAGATAGAGTATTCCAAAGATGTGAAGAATCAAATTTAGTTTTGAGCTAGGAAAAATGCCACTTCATGGTGCATGAAGGTGTAAAGTTAGGGCATAAAATATTGTACTAGGGAATTGAAGTGGATAGAGCAAAGAAAAAGGTCATAGAGAAGCTTCCACCACCCATTAATGTTCAAGGAGTATGAGCATTTTTATGTCATGCAGGATTTTATGGTTGCCGATATTTGCTTAAATGTTGATTCATTTGATTTACTACACTTAGTGATAAATGCCTTATAAATGCTTAAGATCATTTTAGCTTATATTTGATTTTAGGCATATTTTGGAAGCGTAATAGTTATCGTGATCTGAAAGCATTCTTGTTGAGCCATTTTCTCGAGATTCATAAGCCATTGTCTTTGTGGAGCAAGAAGAAGAAGATTGAAAGAATAGGAGACATCAAAAGAAAAATGAAAATGAAAAACAAGAGTATTAGCTCATGGTTATATAACTAATTTGGCATGGTTGTGAGTAGATACTGTTACAACTATGAGTCACTAAGCAACTGATTCAAATTTAACATGCAATCTATCCCATACAAGATTATTAACTCACATGAGACACCACACATACTAACTGCCATTCCACTTTTGACCTCGCATTTAAGGTATAAAGAAGACATGTTGTGTGTGACATGAAATTGGGATGGAAATGTGAATCGAAAGAGACAAAAGGAGCCTGCTGGAATGGAATGCATCTCATGTAAGCTAGCTATCCCATTCTAATTAATAGCCTATCTTTATTTTATGAAAGGTGGACTTTGGATGGTAAGAAGGAGGGCTGGATGCGTCACAAGGCAACTGTCCATTTTATTCCATTAAACCTAGCTTTAAAATGGAACAACCGAAGGTGAGTGGAGGGCTACACTAGGTGTGTGTCTGGTAGAGTAAAAAAAGAGAGAAATGTGAGTGCATTGTGAGGGTTGTAGTTGGAGAAGAATAAAGAGAAACCAAAGGACAACATCAAAAATATTTTGTCCTCTTCTGTCTTTAAATGACACTTTTTCGTTTTCTCTTTAAAACCTAGCTAGTTCATGGGTTTTAAGGTAGCTACTGAATAAGTTAAAGGAGGGAGTGTGTCGGCTAAAGAGTGGAATGGGAGAACAAAAGAAGGGATAACTGAAAATAAGGAGAAGAACAGAAACAAAAGTGAACAACTGGTCACCTATTTTCTCTTCCGTGAAGCCATATTGAGAAGGCTAGGAGAGAGTTTTTGTGCACTAAAAACAAATACAACAACTGATACATTTTATCCTTTTTAGTTTTCTATAAAATGAGTGACAACTAAACCTTCATTAAAGCCATTCATTACCATCTTCTTATTGATTTTCAAAGTAGGGAAGGAGGAATAACGAAGACAGCAGTGAACCGTAACTATTCTTCATCAATTTCTCATCCTTTTTCAACATAAATGGAGGCTACAAAGTCTGATTCTTGGAGCTTGATGGAGAAGAGGGAAGGCTAACATCCCGATACCTATTCAATGGTGATATTGACATCAGGGCATGGTTAAGCCATTTCATCTTGATTGATATTGTTAATCTCTTTTCATATTGTTATGTTGTTTGTGTTCATTGAATCAGTTTTTGTATAGATGATCTTAACACGTTATTTAGATTGTTCTATTATGAGCCTATAGCTATAATGTTGAATGTAGACAGCAATTGTTGTTGGATCAAAAACGAAAGCATGCAAGATTTGCTTAAACAGTAGATTTCAAAACTTTTTTGAGATAAAAAATGCAGCGGAAATAACATAACCAAATCAACATGTTTAAGTTATACATGATATGATATAAGGAAAAATATTTACATGAGAACAAGGTGGTAGAAATCTAATGACTCCTTGTTACAACTTTGACTCCTCGCTTTTGTATCCTCTCCTTGATGTTGTATACCGACCAATCTGATATGCCACTTGCTCTTTTTCGATAACTTGGTTAACAAGATCCTTTGGTTGGAAAGGAGAAGAAATATTTTTGAGGAGATTTTTCTTAGAAGAAAGAAGCCAAAAATGAGACTCTTCTAATTCAAGTTTCGGTTATGCATACATAAGAGGAAAAAGTGACTCAAAAAACAAAATGTGAGAACATTTCTTCCTCTCCTTGTCAATTTCTGTTATCATGAAAGAAAGATGTGATGTGCATCCAATGCATGACTTCATTCTTTAATCAATCATAAAGAAGCCAATAAATGAGACTCTTCTCATTTGTTTAAGATGACTATATGAAAAGACCAATAACCTAAATGAGACCACCTTCTCATTTTCGGTTATGGATGAAAGAAGGAAGAAAAAATACATAAAATGCACCTCATCCTTTCTTCAATGAAATGAATGCTAAAAGGTTACGTTACATGCCACCAATAAAAGAAAACCATTAAACCATTTAATGATAAGATCATTAATCCATTTAATGATGATAAGCCATGATAAAAACCATCTTTAATTTAGCAATTTAATGTTAAATGTGCAGTTGCACATTTAGGTATAAAAAACCGAAATATGCCTCCTTCTTTCTTTAATAACTTTGTTTTAATTTAATTAATCTAATTAATCAAATCAAAGATAGAAATTTTCATGATCCAATGATCAATAATTGGGTTAATACTTAAGAAATCTTAAGGGGAGTCGTTACCTAGGTACCAGTTATTCGATATTGACTAATCTTAATACTATCTGTATTTTGGATTTATTATGTTGAATTTTAGTTTAATTTAGTTTTAGTTAAATCATTATCCTATTTGTTGGTTAGTTAATGGGACAAAGGTTATTACTAGTACTTGTAGTCCTTGTGAGATCGACACATGATATTTACTAACACTATACTATAGTTTGATAAGTGCACTTGCTTGTAATATTTATAGAATAGAGATCAACCATCATGCCATTAACATTGGGATCAAAATTTCAAGTATAATTTTAAAAACATCCATTCTAGCATTAGACTTGGAATGGTGAGACATAACTCATTTAACATGTGTATACATTGGTCTTAATTCTTTTTTTATTTAAACAAAATACTAACGTGATAAGGAATTAGTTAAAAATTTTGTAATAGTAAAATGACACAAATTCTTACCATTGATAAAATCATTTCTCATCAAATTCAAAACACATATACGATTATAGATAAACTTAGTCACTTTTCACGCTTTCTTCCCCATTTCATCAATGATAGAAAGTATCTGGTTTCTCTTATATTTTTTAATTTTAGGTTAATGCAATGTGTAGTACAAGGAATCTTATGGAAAAAATTCAGTGATTTAAAAAATGTAATTAAATCACTAAATTATTATTAATATTATCATTATCATTATGATGATGATGATGATGATGATGATGATGATTATTATTATTATTATTATTATTAAACTATTCAATAATAATGTACTATTAGAATATTTGAAAATTTTAAATAAAAATTATTTGAAAATTTTGAATTTTAAAATCAACTTAATAACTATAAGTAAAAATTAATGAAATATTTAATTTGTTATTGTAATATGAAATTCAACAGAATCAATTATCGCATTATGATAAATATTGCGTGGTTTATAAGATAATTATATTATATCTCTGTCATTATAGTTAAATTTTTATTTTCTATCAACAAATATCTAATAATATATAAAATTAGTACTTCAATATAATTAATTTATTTTTAGTTGTTACTTAGTGTATTTATTGTTATATGTAATAAAATTATATTTATATTCGTATTAATAACTAAAAAATTCTTATTCAATAATAAACATAATTAGCACTTCAATATAATTAATTTATCTCCATTTATTATTTAATGTATTTATTGCTATATAAAATGAACTCATGATTACATTAATATTTATAATTATTTAAAAAACAAAAGAACAAAAGTGAAATCTAAAATCTCTTATAATTCAAGATTTAACTTTATTTTTGATACATCATCAAAGACCTTGAACTTATCTCTTATTTACTATTGCAAACAGTAGATAAAGAGCAGTAGTAATACCATTAGACTTTGTGGCTTGAGTGAATTCTTTTAATGTAGAATTTACTAACTTTCATTCGTATAAATAAAATTTCTGGCACTGATAGTTCGTATCACAATTAATTCATTGTGTTTAAGAAGTTAGCATATTAAATTTGCCAATAAATTATATAACAATACATTTAGTATATAAGAAAACTATTTAGATTTTTACGGGGGTGAAAAGTAAAAATATGGGATTAAAGAAATTTTATTTTATTTTTTTTTCCAGAAAAGGTAGCTTATATCAAAATTTCCTCGAAGAACTTAGGGTGAAGGCCACTTGCCAAATGTTTGGGTTGTACTGGTACTAACAGAATTTTTATGGATTTTGGAACTTTCAGATCCCGAGGTAAATGTTGCGTCATTTCATCTCCCTTAAAACTTGATTTTCCAAATGCTCTAGAAGGAAGACAACATATGCGACAAAAAGGCTAGAAAAAAGAACTAACTGAATAATCTTTATACCATTAATTGACAAGTAGAGCGAGAAGATTTCATTGAATTTCAAGGTGTCAACCTCATCACCAAGTTGCACAATAACTTGTCAATAGTCTCTAGTGTAAGGTATTAAAAGGAATAAGTCAAGAAATTTATTAAACTAATAAGAGGTAACTTTCACTACCTTAAAACTCTTACACGTGGATTTATTTAGATATTTATAATAGCTTGCCTTAGAGCTGGTCATTATGTATTTGTCATTATAGATGAATTTAGCTGGTACACATGAGCGATACTTAATTTTATTAAAAGTGAACGCTTTGATGCATTTGTAAAACATGTTAAAAGGATTTAAAATGAAATCGAAGTAATCAGTGTATCAATTAAGAGTGATTGTAGTAGTGGGAAGTTTGAAAATAAAACATACGGAACTCTTTGAAGAGGTATAGTCTTCTATTATTACATATGTTATCACTCCTTATCATTTCAGATGATTTGCAAGAGTGTTTACACCTCTGTTTATTGGCGATGAGGATGACATGTTGACTATTTGCTAATGCTTTAGGATATTCCTAAGTAGACTAGGACTAGAATGCTTGATGTTACCTCTCTGGAACTTGAGAGGACTTGATGATGAAAGTACATATCAAATGAATTTAAGTGTGATATTTTAATTGTTAACTGTAAGTAATCAGTTAACATATTGAAATTATCTATATTTACACGATAATGTTCATTTAAAAATTGATCATAATCTTTGGAAACATGTTAATACACCAAAACAATTTTTGCGAATAAGAAAAGACTCTTCAAGAAGTCCTTTAACCTGTGAAAATTAGAAATCCACCTAAGTAAGTGATAATTTTAATGACGCATATTTGATCCTTTTTTTATCTATATGGTAGCGTGTCATAATGCTAGTCAAAGTAAATTAGACCTACTACTATTGTAATAGTAAGTCTAAGTCAATCCCACAGAGAGTGTTCGGTTAGACTTTGTTATGAAAATAATTGATATTTAGGTTTTGGGGGGTTTGTTTGGTTTGATAACAATTGGTTTGATAACAAAATAAAGTAAAACTAACATAGTGAAAACAAATAAAAGAAAATATTAAAAACGATAAAAGTGCGGAATTAGGTAAGGACCCAGTTTTTTGGTTCAATCTCAGCCTAAACCCTAATTAGACATATTTCATTGATTTGTAGTTCGTTTACCACTCTTTGAACTATTTGTCATACATTAACAACAAGTTCTGGTAATCTAGGTTTTTCCTTAAGTCCTAGTTAATTAATAAAAGCTCGTTAATTAACTATAGTTGTAGGATAACCTAGGAGATTTTGGTTAAGTTTAATCAGACAGTCACCTTACAAGTGAGAAAAATAGACCAATCTAAGCAATAATAATAGAAGCTCAGATTAATTAACCTAGGTTGTGTTATCCTTGATGATTACGAACCATTATTCACTATAAATAAATCGGAAGAACAACGATTGGTATTGTATTCAATTTTAGCAATGAGTTCTTAAAAAAAAGAAAATCATCAAATAGAGCATTCAATCATTCTTATGCAATTCCAAAATATTAATCATATGATAACATAAGCAATTTCTAAAGAGAGAAAGAAATAGCAAATATTAGGAGAAATACACTTAACCGGGTCGACGGTGTCGGTGTCATCCCTGAACTGATGTCAGGAAGCTACCCCTTTATGGGTCTCTTACAGTTGAGAGCTTTACCCTTATGTTCATCTGAACCAAGAGCTCCCTAAGAAAATGGCTTCAGCCTCCACCAAATGTCCCTACACCGAAGAACAACTCTCCCAAATGTAGAAAGAATCGAGTCCCCCTTCAGGGTTTCATTCTTTACTTTTTATAGTTCATTCCAATTAGGGTAAAAACTAGGTTTTATCCAGCCCAAAATGTCTAAAATGACCCTTGATAAGTTTAACTCGGAAGCAGTCCTAGAGCTGTCATCGCCCAGGTCATGATACGATCGTGGCACTTAATCATTCTTCTGTCACAATCGTGGCATTGGGTTCTTGCTCCAACCTTCTCCAAGTATTCACTTCTTTGCTTTATTCTTCTCCTTCTTATTCTGTGAGGATAAATAAGTGTCAACATCGAGAAAATGACTTAATGCATATGCTTTTGACTAACTTTAACTTCTTTGCTTCCAAATGGTGCCTAAAATCACATATGAGTCAAAGTGAGTATCTTAAGAATTTCCATAGCAATAATCACTAAATGTTATGGAATAAATTCATAATCAATTAAGCTCATATCAATTTCTCCCATACTTAGCTTTTGGTTGTCCTCGGGCAAAATATCAAAATTAAGCTCAAAGACCCAAAAACATCTACTAAATTCCTATATTTTCCAAAACCATATAATCATAAGTAAAGATGAACAACATTTAAAAATCATTGCAAGAACTTAGCTTTCTAAGCTTTTACTCATGATCAATCAACATTCGATACCTTTAAAAACTAAGCAATCTAATGGTAGACTTTGAAAATGTATTTAAACAAGATATGTTCATGGGTACATTCAGCACCATTTATGATCATGTCATTCCACAACTTTGCACATCATTTCATTTCTCCACCACTAAGGTTCATATGCAAAATCATGAATCAAAGGATTTTTCAAGGTTGTAATATGGGTAAAGGTAAGGTGAGATGTATTGGATAAAGTAGCATGAAAGTCATCAAAGCTAGTGAAACAAAAGTAACACTCAATATATTATCAAGTGCAAAAACCAACATTCACTCACAATTATGTACATCAACTATGATGAATGCAAAAAAAATGTTTCACAACTCAAATTGAAGGTCTTATACACCAACCACCTTAAGCACAACCAATCTGAAGGGATCACTTATAAAGATTGATGATAACAATACATAGAACTACAATGAGTGAATCTTTCAAGCTAACATCTACCTCATATTCAACATAAGCAAATACCATATTCATTACACGTCTTTCCATACTAAGGGCTAGGACCTGAGGATGCCAAACCATGCTCTGATATCAAAACTTGTAAGATACTATACCTATAACGCATATGCTCAAACATATCCACAGATAATCGAGAGTATACTCTATAGAAATGGTACATTAGAACAATCACATTAATACAATCTGAGGCATTAATATAACTTAAGCATTCCAAATATTTATTTCCTTTATAATCATAATAAGTCATAAATGTCATTAACATTCCAAATTCAAGTTGACCATACACAACAATTTTGAACTCAATCCCAGTACATCATACACTACAAAAGTTAAACACTAAAGGCAATATGTGTCATAAAATGGAATGCTAATATAAAAAACATCTATCTAGACTTCACAGGTGTCAGCTGACTAGACCTTTGAGCCATTCTTGTCCCTGAAATAATAGTACTAGAATTCTATTAAATCACTTTAGAAGCTAGATCTCTATTGGACCTGAAAATCAATGTTGCAATTTTGATAAGTTTGCGAACTCGGTGTGTGAAACATTTTGATGTGCTCACTCAAGTCAAAATACCAAAATAAATTACATAACTCAATTCAGCAAGTATATTATAAAATCCAGTATCAAATTCCACATCACATTTTATCATATTTCAACAAGTACTGTATACCAACATTGCATATCACAATTTCAGAACAATTCAATAATTTCATCACAATCATTCATATAATACATGTATAATTGTATATATAATCCACATATGATTTTTTCTATTTTACTTTGTTGTGACCGAGCGCCTATCAACCTAATTTACTATCCTGCATCCATTGTAGATGCTGAGCTCATTTCATATACTATCCCGCATCTATTATAGATAATGGGTTCATTATTATCTGAGCCTATGGCTCTTCGTGCACAATTTTGAGTTTTAAGCTCTTTTCCACACGTTGGCTACTCCAGTTATAACTTGTTTATCTGAACATGCATATCAATGTAATGAGATGCATCAATTCACATATCATGCTTTCAATACTTGTCATTAGATGTGCTTATGTCATATATCAAACTCTTCAGATCTAAGTCCGACATTCATCATTCAATTGTTCATACATTCCACATTACACATACAATTCAACAAAAGCACATATAATTGAGTTTACACATCTAGGTTAACTCATTGTACGCTCCAAAATTGCTATTGCCTTGATGATCCAGCAATGTTTGGATGTTAGCGATCAACTTGTGCGTCTATAATCAAACAATACACATATAGTTCACACAATCACTAATTTGTTTAATTATATGAATATACAATCATACACATGTATATGTTTCATGTTCAATGTATGCTCAGTTGACCTTTCTGGGTATGTATTCTTAATTACAAATCTTGACTGTTGAATTTTTATAGCTTATATATTACCACTTTGCATTTAGATTTATACCTTGAGTAAGTTTGATTACTCTAATTTCTTCAGTCATACATTCATCAACCTTTTTTAGCAATATACATTCACACAATTTCCTAATTCTCATTTATTCATGCCTAATACACCTTATTCATATCATTTGGATCATATTTGCATTCATAAAAACACCTTTATTCCTTTAACAACTCAAAATTTTTAGATTTAAATATATTGATATCGAGACAATCCATTCCTTAAGCAATGATATCAATTAACAACCTAAACTTATCCCTTAACAAATTAATCAAGCAATAATCTAGGTTCATTTCAAGCCTTAATCAAGTCCAAATACACCAATGTAGAGTGACTTATCCACATTTGGTTCAACAAATTCATAAAACCAAAATTATTGTTTAAAAGCTTTGGCCACGATCATGGGGGACCTTCCCATGATCATAGGATAAGTGCCCCAATTGTGCACTATCCAATTTCCCTCAATTCTCCACAAATTTTATCTACTTAGGATCATCATTAACACTTCAATTTTTTTTCCAAAATTCATACTCTCAAAAGCTACTTCAATTCATATTAATATAGCTTCTATTTTGTTTACATTAAAGCTCTCTAAATTTTATTCATTTATGTTAATAACAATTATTCTTACACATAAACTAACATACCCTTTTTTTTCTAGATTCAAAATAAAACTCTTTCATATCAAATTCAAAACACCTTCATAATAGTCTATTAATTATTCCTCAATTATACCTCAATTCCTCATCAATTTCATCTCAATTTCTAGCTAAAGTCATTCATTTTAACATATAAACTGTTGTTTTCTTGCATGCTAAATAGAACAGAAACTACCATTCATGCATAATTTTCTAGCACACATTTAACACTAATACTTTAGTCAATCAATCCCTAATTCAGTCAATCAATCCCTAATTCAGTCATCATCAAGTTCTATTATTTTATATCATAAGAGATCAATATTTTACCTTCTTGATCAACTCGAATACCTCCTTAATTATCAACCTAACCTAGCCTTCCATGCTTGCAGGCACAATTCTAAGAACAAGACGGGGAGTAGAATGATTTCAACAAAGGCAAAGAGATGATAATAGATTATAGCTATCTTTGTCCAGCATGTTGTATGGATCGTGAAGTGACAATGAACATAATTAAAGCAAAATTTCAAAGCTATGGGGATTTATGTGTGTGTTTCGGTAGTGAGAGGGAGGAGAAGAAGAAAGCATCCAGAAGAAAGAACTAGAGAGAAACATGACTTTGCAATTGGTTAAGCCATTTGGTGCAAGGTGTCTTTTTCTTAAAAGGACGCATGTCATACAAATGGAGTAAGCTACATGTCTTCTTATGTGGCTGCCAAATGTCACTAATATCTTAGGCCATTTATCATTCCATCACTACTGCCATTTGTCATTTAATTTTGTATGCCAAAAGTCACTTATTTTATAGGCTTAGTAATTCTAATTTTTCATATGTCAACTTGTCTTACCACTTCACATTTTTCCTAGACTAAATGTACATTTTAATTCATTAATTTTCTAATTGTAACAATTAACTCAAATTGTAATATCTTTGTGTTAGTTTGTTAATTATTTATGTTTTAAGTGTTTTATGGGTTACTACAAGTCTTTGAGCTTAAATATTATGTTTCTAAGGTACCTTGAAGTGCTTGCTAGTGTTTTAGGGTCAATATCAAAGAACAGAGAAGTTTTGGAGGCATTAGGGCCAAAGCAACGACTGTGACAAAAACACTAGACTTGGCCCATGGTCATGACCTACATTCCAAGATCGTGACAGAAGCCTAGGAAATGGCCCACGATCGTGGCCTACAGGGGTTATGATCATGGCTTGCAGGGGCCACGATCGTGGCCTACGTCAGGCAGACATGTAGACACTAAAGAATGTTAAGTTTTGAGGGATTTTTTAGACCTTTCGAACCTAAAAGAACTAAAAAAAACCTTAGGGTTACTCAAAACACAAGAGGATATTTAAAGAAAAATAAAAGAGGCAACAAAAAGTTTTTTTGCATCAACCACCTTGAGAAACCCTAGAGAGAAATCATCGAGAGATAGAGGAAGAGAAGAAGGAAGAGAGAAGAGGAGAAGAAGCAGACTCGATGTACTTCTTGGATTAGGAGGTTTCCCCACATTGCTACCTTCTATAATCCATTTAGATTGTATTTCCTATTTATTTTCGATTTTATTATTGTATAGAATTGGATTGAATAGTTGATTATAGAATCTAGAATGTTAAGGATGTTCTAAACTCACCTTCATAATCTTACTCTTGAATTAATGAAAATTTGATTGTTTATGTGTTTATTGGATCTGTTGTGGTTAAATTATGTGATTGTACAATTTGATAATAAACTAAGAGTGTGAATCGAATGAAAAATGATTAAATCGGACTAAAGAGAGTTAGGTGATCTAATAGAAACAATAATTGAATCAAATCAAGAAATTGTGTGAAGAGAGATCTTGTATAGGTTCTCGATAGTTTATTAGAGAATTTCAGAACTAAGATAGGTTGTCAATTGAGAGATTGGAACCTCCATAATTTGATTAGGGTTTATGATTTAGGGTTAGTGGTTATAACTTGAGAGAGAGTAATCAACCTAGCATTAAAGATAGGTAATGTTCCCTTTCTCTCAATTAGTAATTTCTTTTAGTTAATTCTTCAGTGTGCTGCAAATTGCTTAGTAATTAGTATTTCATGTTTGATTCTTAATTTGATTGATTAAATTAAAATCTCTTTTTAATTTCGTGCATCTTAAATTTCTGTTATTTATTTCTGGCCTTTTATTTTAGGATTAGATTAACTCCCTACTTATGGGATCGACACCTTTGGTACTATGCTAATGAACTATGTGCTTGTAGATTATCGATGGTTAATAATTAAAACTTACATACAAGCAAACCTAATGATCAATTTTTTTGGCGTTGCTGCCAGGAAGGCAATTAGTTTAATTCTTTAGTCTAAAGAATTTTAGTTAGTTTTGATTTTTTATTCTTTCTTTCTATTTCATGCTCTTGCATGAACACAAGAGTCACAAGAAGTTTGAGTTGTGCAGCTGAAACCTTAGAGCTAGATGTCACTAGATTAGAACAATCAATTAGGAAAGCTTGGTATAAAGAAGAAGAAGAAAGCAAAAAGGCAATAATGGTTGTGGAATTTCAGTAAGATTTGGATCACAAAGTGAACTAAGGACGTCAACAAATAACTCTTAATGATTTCATGATACTAAAGTTCAATATGACTAACCAAGGAGTAGCTAGGCAGCCCTTAAAAACAGCCTCTTTTGAAACTAAACCAACACTCCTAAATATGCTTCAATAGAAAGTGTAATTCTATGGACTAACCAACGAAGATCCCAATGCATAAATAGTTAATTTCCTTGAAATCTACGTACCTATTGGTAATATCAGATGTCAGAGGATGTGGTAAGAATTAGGCTTTTCCCTTTTACCTTAAGAGATAGAGAAAAGGCCTTATACCACTCTTTCATCCTAACTCATGTTACCACTTACGATCAACTAGTTTGTGCCTTTTTAGACAACTATTTTCCCCTTACTAAGGCCACGAAGATTATCAAGGAGATTTACCAACTTCCATCAAAGTGATAGGGAATCGATCTATGAAGTGTGAGAACGATACAAGGACTTTCAACGAAAATGCCCACACTATAAATTACCTAAGGAGTTCTTTTTTCAAACATTCTATAAATATATGAGAGGCACAATTGATGCAACTTCAGGAGGATCATTGATCAGAAAGACAGTATATGAAGTAGAAGAGCTGATAGAGGAGATGGTGGGTAATAGCTGCCTATAGACGAACGAGCAGAGTAGACAATCCACTTCCTTCTAAAAACAAAAAGGAGTTATAGTTATTGATCAAATGACGAGGTGCAGGTAAAAATTGATAACAACTCAACAATATAAGGGCTTCATCCTCAACTTTGGTAAAAGTTGTGCAACTAAAAGTATGAACTCTATGGACTAATGGACTGTGATATGGGGGACTACTTCTTGATGAAGAATAACAATCCAGAGCAAGTTAATTATATGGAGCTCAATATGGATGAGGAGGGGGAAACAATCCCTGCTCCAACACATACAACCTTGGGTGGAATAATCATCCTAACTTATCATGGGTGAACAATGTTAAAGGACAATTCAGGCCTCAAAGACAACTATATTTCCATTAAGATAAACTAAGCTCAATGGAAACTAAGCTCAATGGAATTCAAGTTGGATAGGATTTTAGATAAAATGGAGGCATTGAGGATAAGCATAAGATGCTTGAAAACAAGCTCAAGCAAGTCACTAAGAACCATGCCTCTTCAATACACAATCTAGAGGTCCAAGTAGGTCAACTAGTAGAGGCAATTCCAACTAGTAGAGGCAATTCGTACTTAAAATGCAAGAACCCTTCCAAGTGATACCAAATATAACCCAAAGGAATGGATCATGACCATCACTTAGACTCAGGAAAGGAAACTCGAACATACAAAAAAAGACGAAGACAAGGGAGAAGGAGAAGCAAATATGGAATTCCTACCAAGTGAGCTTGTAATCAACCCAATCGAGGAACCTAAACCTAAATTTTCGTACTCTTTTTTAGCTTAGCAGAAATCAATTTCAAGTAAGGCAACGAGTAATTCTAAGGAGGTTGAATTAAAAACTATTGAGTCCATAATGTAACATCTATAAACGAGGCTCACACTAAAGGAATCAATCAAAAAGAAGATTAAAGAGTCCATAGCGAACGAAAGCCCTAATATGGCACAAAAAAAAAGAACCCAGGGGATTTTTACATTCCTTGTAGTATTAATGGAGTTAAAATAAATAGGAAATTTATAGATTTGAGAGTGAGTATTAATATGATGCCCTATACCTTTAGTCAAAAATTGGGGTTAGAAGAGTTAAAACTCATTACGATGCTAGCGAAGATGGTTGATAGAACAGTTTATCGGCCTAAGGATATTATTAAGGATGTGCACGTATAGATTGATATTTTTACCGTCCCAATAGATTTCTTTGTATTGGATATTGGAGAAGATGTGGAAAACCTTATGGTCCTTGGATGACCATTCTTGGCTATAACTCACTCAATAATTGATGATGATGGGGTGAACTAACTTTAAGGGGCAGAAAGCATCAAATAACCTTCACTGTGTCAAAGAATAACAATACTTCTCCCTTACTTCCAGCTAACATCAAAGAAACCAAACCTTGAGGACAATGGGAAGATATTAAGGACCCTGTGAATGCATTTTAAAAAAACAATCGTGGAGGAGAAAGCGAAGGAAGGCATGGTAGCTCATGTTCAAGTGGTAAGATCAATTTGTGTGATGTCATTGCACTATTCATTTGAACCACCTTAAGCACAAGAAGAGCGTCAAACTATCGACATTAAAAGAAGTGTTGTATGGGAGGCAACCCATGAATTATTAATTCCAAGTTATTTCCTTTCACTTTTAGATAGTTTGAATTCTATAGTTATGTTATTTCATTTCCAAATAAGATCGGGAAGGCATGGGACTTCGACATGAGTTAGATAATTAAGGAAGTAAGAAAAAGATATGTAGCACCCCACTTTCACCGAGCACGTATCTATACATCCCTGGAACATTCAGACATACACCTTGTGAAAGTGGCATGCTAGAGTAGTCAAATACAACTCATTGCAGATTTTTTTCAAACATCACATGCATTTTTTGGAAAACCAATAATCATTAATGGCCTATTTTATTTATAACCATTTCAATCACAAATGTCACAAACAATATACACATTGCAGAATTCTAGAAATTATTTAGGCCTATTACAAATTCGAAACACTTTCAGTCATAAAGTCATTACATATCATACTTATTCACATACACATGTGGCATCAATTAACACTTTATTCATTTATTTCACATTTAGGGTAGACAAATAACTCATTTCAATCATTTAATACATACATATCAATTATATATGCAATGCTTATGAAACTCATTTCTAATTGTTATTGTTGTGACTGAGTACCTATAACTGTCTCGTATCCATTATAGATACCATGCTTATTAATAACTATCCCTTATCTGCTGTGGATATAAGGTTCATTTTATATAGTGATCCTCAGACTCTTACCACATTCTAAGCTTTAAGTTCTTTTTTATTCGCTACTTCGGTCACAACAGTCTTTAGTTGTTCATGCATTCATGTAATGAAATGCGTCATCTCATAATTTCAATCAATCACTAGTGCTCAATCATTCTCATTAGTATTCACATTAACATTCATCATCGAACCTTTAGTCTGACATTCAACAATTAAGTTGAGAAACACTTATTCAGTCAAATTCACATTTAATGAGCACTTCCACTATGTTTTACATATATCAAATGCCTCGCACCTTCAATGTCTGGAATTAGTACATTCACATCACATACCAATTCAGTACATAATTTTAGAACATAACAAGCAATTAAAGTAAGAACATTTAGGTCGACTCACAGTAGGCTCCAGATTAACATTTGCTTATATGTTCTGGAAACCTTTGGGCACTGACATTCAATCTTGTGTATCAACATCATACAATACACACATTGCACATACATTACTAATTGCATAATCACATAAACATTCAATTGTACACATATGTATATGAGTAATGTATAATGCATGCTCAATTTGACTATTCCGGGTATTTATCCTTAATTAGCATCTCAAGACGATTCATACTTCAAAACTCACATATGTCTAATTTGAACATAGGCTTACACATCAATTGTACAAGATTATTCTAAGTTCATCATTCACTCATTCATTAAGGTTTTTCTAACATTTAAAGATCCCAAAATATTCAATTTATCATACACTTTTACTTAATACACTTCATTCATCTTCTCTGAATCACATTAACCATCATAGGTTCACCTTCATTCTCATAACATCCCAAATATTTGAACACTTAATATACAACAATCCATTCTTATAATTATATCCTTAATCATCACCCTAAACATATCACTCCTTTTTATCTCTTATTTCCACATTAAACTAAGCTCATTTTAATCTTCGTTCAAGCCTAAAAGCATCATAGGAAAGCATTGATAAGTCAATAATTTATATCTATATGTTTTTAGGACAAAAACCATAACATTCTTTGTCTATATCAGATTAAAGTCATTTAAATATGCTATTGAAGAGGAATTTGAGTTCTACAACTTCCATAAGGACTCTGAAGAGATATTTTACCTGATCATGGTTAGAACCCTAAGATACTATACATGAGAGTTTGTTGAGAATTTAGATGTACATTTCATGCATCATATGGCATACTCATACACGTGAAAAATGATGACACTCAAGAAAATAATTTTACATGCATTCATTGACATGTCTCGGGGTATAAAAAATGTTAAGTGAACATGATGTCAATTGTGATTTGGTATGTTTGGATTTCCATTAGTCAATTGGAATTAAATGTTATGGATTGGGAAATTGATGAATTAA